>CM017781.1:37136923-37257846 GCA_008121275.1 Drosophila lowei | reverse complement strand
ATTGAGACGGTTTGCCAGACAGGGACCGTATCCGGCTGCAACCAAGCTGGGCTGGGTTGTCTTTGGCCCGGTAAGTGGAAATCAAACATGCCTTCACCACGCTCTTGCCTCCTAGCTGTGTCACTGGATGACGCTATTCAGAGGATGGTGGAAGACTATTTCGATGTCGAGAACTTCGGCGTGAAGCCCGCGCCACCATTTGCAGGCAGCGACGACGAGCGGGTGCAGAAGATACTCGAAGATACCACGGTGAGATTGGGCCAAAGTTACCAGACAGGACTACTATGGAAGGATGACCATATTGTGCTGCCACGGAACTATGATATGGCGTACAAGCGGTTGGTCAATGTGGAGAAGAAGATTGCAATGGCGCCTGAAGTGACCTGATATACTAACTTTGCCACATTCGATGGTACGTTCTGTTGGGATCTGTTGGGAGCTGTAATCAAACCGGTTAGTGGTACGTTTTGTAACACTCAGAGCTGATCAGTAAGGATTTGACAGATCGTAACATAAAAGGCGTGAGGTAGGGTCCCACACAGGGTTGCTAAGACAGTTTAGGGTATAGAAAAACAAAAAGGTGACGTTTGACAGTTTGACAGAGTTTGACTGGCCAAGCACTTCCTCTTCCGCTCTCGGAAACAAGTCGGAAAACATCCGCGTGTGCTTAATATCCCAGTTGGGATATTCTATTGTAGATCAGGAAGAACACAGATTTGATTGATTAATTGATTGATTTTAATGAGAGTGTTCCTAGCCCCAACGTGCTCCGCGATATCGACCCCAAGTGGTGGAGCAATCCACTGGAGGATTCCGCTGGAAGTCCCAGCACGCAATAGCGTAAGCCTCTGGATAGAGGTCAGTGAATTCTCGACAAGATCGACGCCGCTGCATCCCAGGTCCCGCCCAATGTAAGCCGATATACGCAGCTGGCTGGGACTGGCAAACAGATGAGGCGTTAGCCTCCAAACACTCAAAAGGACCGGCAACTGTAGCGAGCCTATGTGAGGCTGCAGAGGACCATTCGTCGCTCCTCCTGTACGTTTTAAGCTGTGCACCCACGTCTCTTCGATTTTCGTTAGCGTATGGCCGCCGACGCAGCCCATGTGATGCGGCAGAGGACCATTCGTCGCTCTTCCTGTACCGTTTAAGCTGCACGCTCTCATCTCTTCGATCTTCGTTCATATACGGTTTCCAATCTTGCCAAAAGTCTTCGGGCTTCAAGCAGCTGTACCCTCGAATGAGTCGGGAAAGGATCCAATCTCGTAGTGGAATCTCATCAAGAACATAGTGTGTTCAAGAGTGTTATCGTGCCAGTGCTAGCCTGCTTAGTGTAATCGTGACTCAAGATGCCCTGCATAACCGTTTCAATGTTTAATTAGTAGAAAAGAAAAGAATAAGAAAACTAATGTACAAAAACTACGTTTGTAAGGAGCACCCCTTCTAGGTATATCTACGATAAGAGCTCGCGAGTCTTTCATACACCGAGGCAGACGCCACACCTAGCTTCTTGGGATATGAATGAAAAGAAACATTGACATCCACTGTGAATATTGTTAGGGAACGCTCTTTATGGATTCTCTTCCAGCCGCCTGAGTCGGGAGATCAATCTTTCGCCGCTGGAATCACGGATATGAAAAGTGAGTTGGTAAATTGTGGTCGTGAAAGTAGTAATCAATGTTTATGCCGCCTCACGGCTCTGTCATGAATATACCCTCGATCCCAAGAGGTCGCACTGCGTGTGAAGCAGTTTGTTTCGGCGGAAATTTGCCAAACATTTAGTAGAATTAAGGAACCTAATAAGATATCAAAAGAGACTCATGTGTAACCTATTTGAACTAAGAATAAATATTATACCTGATTACTGAATACAACTGAATATGGAGCGGATTCCTACTGACTTGTAGGGAGCTCACAGAGGATCCCTACAATTTGGAGGCCCCTACGAGATGAACCACAAGTGAATGTGTATTCGTGTACAAGTTGCCAATACCATCAAGTTTTGCGCAACATTGTGAAATTACGACGAACGAAGCAACGAAGATCAAACGAAAGCCGATGCCGAGAAGCGGGAGGAGAAACGCAGTAAAGAGGAAAGAGGACGCAAAACGACTCCATTTGTTTTCGTCCAAAGTGCAGAGAGCAGAGGTAGCTAACGACGAAGAGCTACAAAGCTACAAAACGACGAGACTACAAAACGGCGCAGAGACGAAAATAAAGAGGAAATAGGACGCAAAACGACACTATTCGTTTTCTTCCAAAGAGCAAGGCAAACGGGAAAAAGTGAGAAGCCAACGACGAAAGAACAGAGCAAAGAGGACTGAGAAAAAGTTCAGATTGCGAACGTAGAGGAAAGAGGAAACGACGAATCTACGAATCTACAAAGCAAGGGAGACTTGAACGAAATTATTCGTTTTCATCCACATTGCGAATGTAGAGGAAAGCAGCAAACGACGAAACAACAACAGTGGCACTTCGCACTGCCACGTGTGGCTTGTATACCCTGCGAACGAAAACGATGTGAAGAAGACAAAGAAGAAGAACGCATCGTTCATCTGCGTGTATTCCAAGCAAAACAAAAGCTGTCTGTACCAAGCAAAAATTTTAAAGAATTTCGTGAGCAAATTAAGATTTATGAAAAGATCATTAAAGTACGCTAAGGGTGTGATGGACCTATTTCAGGCTGAGGTAATCTCAGTCACGTCCAAGTTTCAATCCACAAGAAATTTGAAGAAATGGACGGAACTTTAAGGGAAACGTCGGGGTTGGCCTATCGTAGAGAGGACGTGGCGGGATTTCGACGAGCGTTGCTAGTGGTGTGTATCGAATGGTGTATGTGGACGTGGAGTGGGGTGGTGTCGGTGCCTCGGCTCTTGGAAATGACTTACGCGGTTGATATTATTTAGATAATACATTATTATAAATACTTTAAGCACTTTCGTGAGCAAATTAAGATTTTAGATCATTTTACGCTAAGGGTTGATGGACCTACGTCTGTACAGTCACGAGGTTTCTTCATAAATTTGAAGAAATTTGAAGAAATGGACGGAACTTTAAGGGAAACGTCGGGGTTGGCCTATCGTAGAGAGGACGTGGCGGGATTTCGACGAGCGTTGCTAGTGTGGTGTGTATCGAATGGTGTATGTGGACGTGGAGTGGGGTGGTGTCGGTGCCTCGGCTCTTGGAAATGACTTACGCGGTTGATATTATTTAGATAATACATTATTATAAATACTTTAAGCACTTTCTTAGATTTTTAGATTGGTACGACGTCTGTACTCGAGGTTTCTTCATAAGTTTTGGTTATAGCTCGGTACAACGTCTGCACTCGGGCCGGGTTTCTACGTAAGTGGTCTTCTGGTTCTGGCCGCCGTCTATTTATACGCCCGCCGTCGCCGCGTCAGCGGGATCGAAAGTGTGCTTCCGCGTAGGGCTCGCATTTCACTGTTTTGGCGATCGTGGGTTGACCTGGTTTTGCTTCCCTCCGACCGTGGGATTCGTATTTTGGCGATTGTCGTGAGCTTCCGCGGTGTCGTCTTTTCGTGGTTGATGAACCCGGAAGACTGCACCTGATCGGTCGCTTGATCCGGAGTCAGGGAAGTCCGAGTGATCGGGTATGATTAGTCGGCGGTTTGTGGGGTCTCCGCGTGTCTTTGCAGCTACGTTAGCTCTACGTGTGAAGAGGGTGTTCTTAAAGTTAGGAATTACGTATGGCTATTAATACATGTATTATTCTATGTCAGGAGAGGCGTTGTAGCGAACCCTTTTAGGTTCGTTACACCCTCCCCTTTCTTTCCCGAAGAGAGTGACGAAGACTCGTTCATCGGGTGTGCTGCGGTGGGTGCGGTAGCGTTTGGCGTGCCTTTGACTTGGGCTGTTGGTCGGGCTCTGGTGGTTTGTGGGGCGTGTGGTCGGGGCGTCAGTTTAGCGTTACGTTGCTTCTCTTGCTGGCAGAGTACCAATGACCCGACGGCGGGGCGCCATAGTCGCCGGCGGAAGTTGTAGTGTCTCCCCTGCTCTTGGCTGGCTCTTTGGATGTTGTTCCGTACGATGGCGAATACCTCTTTTAGCCTTGTTGCTTTGCTGGTGGCCGTCTCTGGAGTGCTTCCTGTCCCGGGCAGGACTTCGTCGTATAGGCGCCGGGGAGCCGGGGTTCCCTTCCTTGCAAGAAGAACGCGGGGCTAAATCCGGTCGTTTCGGAGACGCTTGAGTCGATTGCTAGGGTCATCTCGGGTAGGAGTACGTCCCATGTATTCTGGTGGTCGTCGACGAATTGGGCAATCATGGTTTTCACAGTCCTGGCTCCTGGTGCAGTCCTGGCCATTAATATCACTGTGTTATCCTCAGGATGGTTTTCCGGACGCCGAGGTGTCCTGCTGTTGGATCGTCATGGGATTCGCGGAGTATTCTTGTTCGGCCGTTCTTTGGCACGCATAGTTTCCGCGGAATGTGGTCGTCGTCGTCGGCTCCGTGTCCTAGCTTGCGGTACAGTTGCCCATTTTCGTATGCGTAGTCCGGGTATTTCTGAGGCTTGTGAAAAGATAATTAGGGACAATTTTCCAATGGCATAATCGATGATGTTTTAGTCAAGCTTCAGGAAGGACGTGTTTTCACTACCTTGGACTTGTCTAATGGATTTTTCACGTGCCAGTACATGAGGATTCTCGTAAATATACCTCCTTTGTCACACATTATGTACCATTTTGGGATTACTAACTCCCCTCCGGTATCTATGAGGTACATATATGCATTTTTAAGACCATTGATAGACGACGGTACATCGATTTTTTATATGGACGATATTATTATTCCGTCAAAGGATGTGCAAGAAGGACTTGAAAATTTACAGAAGGAGTTGAGTATCGCAGAGATTTCAGTATTACGCATAAAATGGGAGAAGTCGCAAGTGTTACAGCGCAAGGTTAATTTTTTGGGTTACATAATAGAGAACTCAATGATAAGACTATCTCAAGATAAAACTTCGGCAGTTGAAAATTCTCCAATTCCCAGAGACAGGAAACAAGTTCAACGATATTCGGGCCTAACTTCCTATTTCCGTAGTTTTGTTGAGGATTTTGCTGTTATTGCCAGACCACTGACAAACTTGATGAAAAAGGATGTTTCTTTCATAATGGGTGAAGAAGAGTTGGCAGCATTCAATCAGTTAAAAGTTTATTTATCTCCTGTTTTAAATTTGTTTGATCAGAATGGCAAAACAGAATTTCACTGCGATGCAAGTATGTATGGGAATGAAGCCATACTTTTGCAAAACGACTCAGAGGATCAATGTTTCCACCCGGTAGAATATATGAGTCTTAAGACAACCCCAGCTAAAGAAAAGTATCCTTCATACGAGCTTGAAGTATTCGCTATAGTGCAGGCTTTAAAGAAGTGGAGAGTGTATTTGCTTGGGAGAAAGATAAAGTTTATTACTGATTTTAATGCTTTTGCATTCACGATGAGGAAACAAGATGTTCCAGTTAAGGTATCTCGTTGGGCCATATTTCTTCAGGACTTCGATTATGAAATTGAGCATCGTTCAGGGACAAAGATGAAACACGTCGATGCATTGAGCAGAGTGCATTGTTTGTTGTTGGAAGATTCACTGAGACATCGAATAAAGCAGGCTCAACGTCAGGATATTTGGATATCAGCAATTTGTAAGGTGCTAGAGTCGGGTTCTTACGACGACTTTTATTTGAAGTATGACATTTTGCACAAGGATCCAGTTAAAGAGTTGATCGTAATACCATCTGGGATGGAATGCGAAATTATAATGATTGCTCATCGTCAGGGTCATTTTGGTGTCAAAAGAATTATCGATTTAGTGCAGCGCGAATACTTTATTCCAGAGTTGTTAAGGAAATTGGATAGGATTGTTAAGTCATTTGTGGAGTGCATCGTGAGGGACGAAAAATTTGGAAAGAAAGAAGGGTATTTGAATGTAATTGAAAAATCTGATGAGCCTTTGAAAAAGTATCATATTGACCATGGAGTTCACTAAAAAACAGTAGAACCACGTCTTAGTAGTTGTCGACACTTCAGCTTGTCACACTTCTAAATTTGTCGGGCTTTATCCAAAAAAGAGTACAGGCGCTGATGATGTGGTTGATAGGTTGCAGAAACAGGGCGAAGTGTTTGGAAGCGTGTGATCACAGATAGAGGCACTGCATTTACTGATAATGTTTTCGAGGAATATTGTAAGGAACACGATATCCAACATTTGCTGATAGCGACAGGAGTGCCGCGTGGTAATGGACAGGTACTACTATGTTAACCAAGCTTTGCGCAGAAGATCCGAAAGCCTGGTACAAGCATGTTGGTAGGGTACAATTGTTTATAAGCTCGACTCCTCCGAGAAGTACCAAGATATCCCCATTTAAGATTTTAACGGGCATAAAAATGAGGACAAAGTATGACAGTGACTTAGAAAAGCTTGTAGAGGAAGAGTATATTTTAGAGCTGCAGCTGGAGAAGGAAGAAAATTTGCGAAATAGCCAAAGATAACATAGTGCAGATACAAAATTAAAATTGAAAGTCGTTCAAGAAGTCCCGGAAGCCAGAAAAAGAGTACCAAGTTAATGATGTGGTAGCTATTAAGCGTACCCAATTTGGCACCGGATTGAAGCTGAAGGGAAGATTCTTGGTCCTTACATTGTAACGCGTAAACTAAGACATGGCCGGTACATTGTTGAAGACCATTACTGTGGCAGAGTATATGAAGATGTGGTCTCAATCATTCGGGTCGAATGATGAATCAGGACGGCCGAATGTAGGGTTGGCAGCCCTTTAACCAGCTATTGAGTATCGATCTATTGCTTGGGATAGTCAAGGGTATGAGAGGAAGATATATCGATAGGGCAGTAAAAGTTCGACTTCGGAAGCGAGAAGACGTACGTAATAAAATATAAAAAGAAACTCATGTGTAACCTATTTGAACTAAGAATAAATATTATACCTGATTACTGAATACAACGACGTGTGGAGTATTTGTTTATGGAGTTTCTGGAGCGGATTCCTACTCACTTGTAGGGAGCTCACCGAGGATCCCTACATATGGAATGTACAGAGCACCATGATTTTTACCGTTATTTTTATTAGAATGTATTTGATGAAGAAGTAGGATGTCGATACTTAACCAAAGGAACAAGGAGCCATTGGGAGACCCTGAAGGGATCCCGAGGAAGAGGTCGTTGGTAGGGAGGGCTCAAGGGGGACACAAGCTCATCTGTGATCCCAACTATTTATCATCCTCAGCCCACGTCTCGTGGACTTGTATTCCTGTATCTACCGGTTCAGTATTTTAGCGCTTTTGTCAACCGCACAATCAAATCTTGGTATTTGTTTCTTATCGCGAACGTTGCAGCATCGAACGGCTCGCGCAAGACCACCACCCCCCAATACCGACGAGCTAGAGCCGAAATAACAGCGTGCCGCCATAGCCTATCATCGAACGTCCCTCTCGTATACCGTTGCACGTAACTAGATGAAGCGCAACGTGCCTTTCGCGCAGGAGTACACCAGGATCATCAAAGATTACGTGTCTAAAGGATACGCTCTACGTCTGGAGCCTAATGAGGTCCCAGTGGAAAGCGACAGGCTATGGTACTTGCCGCACTTTGGAGTCGAAAACCCGAACAAGCCAGGTAAGATTTGGCTGGTTTTTGACGCTGCAGCCAGAGTTGGAGGAACATCGCTAAATTCGGCGATGGCCAAAAGCATAAGCATTATAAACCCTTGCCAGCTGTGCTCTTTCATTTTAGAGAAGGTGCCGTTGGAGTCTGTGGCGACATCAAGGAGATGTTCCATCAAGTCCTGATCCGACCCGAAGACAGATGCTCCCAACGGTTTCTGTGGAGAGATGGCGATGACAGAAGAGATCCTGACATCTACGAGATGATCTTAATGACCTTTGGAGCAGCCTGCTCGCCAAGCGCTGCGCATTACGTGAAGACTGTGAATGCTGAACAGTTTCGATATTCGGATCCAAGAGCCGTCAAGATCGACTGTCATTATGTGGACGACTGCATGCAAGCTTGATTTAGGGAACCGTTGATCTAAGCTTTCGCAAGTGCTGTGCAGCGCATTCCAACGGAGCTTTCGAAGCGGAGCGTTGAGATCTGTTAGTTCTCATTTAACAAGTGCAAAAGCACCAGCTCGTTCTCTTTTTGAAAATTCGAATCGGTGCCCCCGGTGATTGTCTCCGCCTCGGTAGCAAATATATACTTTAAGTCGACCACGTGCAAGAAACAAAGAGAAACAACAAATAAATTCCAAAAAAAAACCAACAAAAAAGAAACTTCAAATATCACGTGCGGTGTGCTCTTCGCAAAAATCGGGTGAAATTAATAACCGTGCGCCGAGAAAACTGGCAAGGCAACTACCCTGGCGTAAAGTGCCTATTTGCCCCGCCTCGCCACCAAGTGTTTTTATACCCGATATTCAAAATGAGTATAGGGATATATTAGACTTGTGGTGAAAGTGGATGTGTGTAACGTTCAGAAGGAAGCTTTTCCGACCCGATTAAGTATATATATTCTTGATCAGCATCAATAGCCGAGTCGATTGAGCCATGTCTGTCTGTCCGTCTGTCCGTCCCTATTAGCGCCTAGTGCTCAAAGACTATAAGAGCTAGAGCAACGAAATTTTTTATCCAGACTTCTGTGATATGTCACTGTTACAAGTATATTTCAAAACATCGCCCCGCCCACCTCCGCCCCCACAAAGGACGAAAATCTGTGGTATCCACAATTTTAAAGATACGAGAAAACCCAAAACGCAGAATCGTAGAGAATGACAATATCTTCTAGACTGCAGAATCTGACTCAGATCGTATAATTATTATAGCCAAAATGAAAACGAGGGGGAACGTTGTGAGTTGCTGCTGCGACCGCAACTCTACATTTATACCCGATACATAGTCAGTATGGCTACACTAAACGACAAAGAGTGCGTGCGAGAGAGACAGAAAATCAGTCAGAACGTGTCGACGGGCGCTGCGTAGCCACTGAAAATTGATTTGTTACTTTTGGCTATAATAATAATCCGATCTTACTCGGATTCGGCAAGGTTCGGCAATCTGGTAGATATGGCCATTCTCTATGATTGTGCGTTTTTAATTTTCTCCTATCTTCAAAATTGTGGTTGCCACAGATTTTCGTTGTTTATGGCTGCGGAAGGGTGTGGAATTTGAAACACACTTGTAGCAGTGAGCTCTCTGAGCAAAAAGAAATACACTTGTAACAGTGAGTTCTGCAGTGAAAAATTACAAATAGTTTTGTAGCAGTGAGAGCTCTACAGTCAGGTCTAATAGTCTCTGAGATCTGTGGATGCCACAGATTTTCGTCCTTTGCGGGGGCGGAAGGGGGTGGGGCGAAATTTTGAAACAAACTTGTTTTCTTCATTCTGGCTATAATAATTATACGATCCAATTCAGATTCTGCAGTCTAGAAGATAAATTCATTCTCTACGATTCTGCGTTTTTAATTTTCTTGTATCTTTAAAATTGTGGATGCCACAGATTTTCGTCCTTTGTGGGGGCGGAAGTGGGCGGGGCGAAGTTTTCAAATACACTTGTAACAGTGACATATCACAGAAGTCTGGATACAAAACGTCGTTGCTTTGGCTCTTATAGTCTTTGAGCATTAGGCGCTGATAGGGACGGACAGACGGACGGACGGACAGACAGACATGGCTCAATCGACTCGGCTATTGATGCTGATCAAGAATATATATACTTTATGGGGTCGGAAACGCTTCCTTCTGAACGTTACACACATCCATTTTCACCACAAATCTAATATACCCCAATACTCATTTTGAGTATCGGGTATAAAAACAATTTCTCTACCACACACGTTACATGGTCGGCTTTGCCTATTGCTAAAAGTGAGTTCCTAGATCTCAGAGACTATAAAAGCTAGAGCAACCAAATTTGGTATCCACACTCCTGTGATATCGGACCTTGACGAGTTTGTTTCAAAATTTCGCCACACCCCTTTCCGCCCCCGCAAAGGACGATGATCTGGAGCATCCACAAATCTCAGAGACTATTAAGGCTAGAATAACCAAAATTAGTATTAGATTTTGCTATAAAACGTGTATTTCGAAATTTCGCCATACCCCCTTCCGCCCCCACAAAGAACGAAAATCTGTGGCATCCACAATTTTAAAGATACGAGAAAACCAAAAACGCAGAATCGTAGAAATTGACCATATCTTCTAGACTGCTGAATCATTATTATAGCCAGAATGAAGAAAACAATTTCATTTTTTCTCGCCCTGTCTCTCTCTAACACACACGTATCATAGCCGGCTTTGCTTAGCGCAAAACATTAGCGCCTATATCTCAGAGACTATAAGAGCTAGAGCAACCAAATATATTATCCACATTCCTATGATATCGGACCTTGACAGATTTGTTTCAAAATTTCGCCCCACCCCCTTCCGCTCCCGCAAAGGACGAAATTCTGTGGCATCCACAGATCTCAGAGACTATTAGACCTGACTGTAGAGCTCTCACTGTTACAAAACTATTTGTAATTTTTCACTGCAGAACTCACTGTTGATAGCTCACTGCTACAAGTGTGTTTCAAAATTTCGCCCCACCCCCTTCCGCAGCCATAAACAACGAAAATCTGTGGCAACCACAATTGTGAAGATAGGAGAAAATTAAAAACGCACAATCATAGAGAATGGCCATATCTACCAGATTGCCGAATCTTGCCTAATCCGAATCAGATCGGATTATTGTTATAGCCAAAAGTAACAAATCAATTTGCAGTGGCTACGCAGCGCCCGTCGACACGTTCTGACTGATTTTCTGTCTCTCTCGGACGCATTCTTTGCGTAATGACTATGTATCGGGTATAAATGTAGAGTTGCGGTCGCAGCAGCAACTCACAAAATCCAATACGATCAGATTCTGCAGTCTAGAAGATAAATTCATTCTCTACGATTCTGCGTTTTTGGTGTTCTCGTATCTTTAAAATTGTGGATGCCACAGATTTTCGTCCTTTGTAGGGGCGGAAGGGGGCGGGGCGAAGTTTTGAAATACACTTGTAACAGTGACATATTACAGAAGTCTGGATACAAAATGTCGTTGCACTAGGCGCTAATAGGGACGGACAGACGGACAGACGGACGGACGGACGGACGGACGGACGGACGGACGGAAAGACAGACATGGCTCAATCGACTCGGCTATTGATGCTGATCAAAAATATATATACTTTATGGGGTCGGAAACGCTTCCTTCTGGACGTTACACACATCCACTTTTACCACAAATCTAATATACCCCAATACTCATTTTGAGTATCGGGTATAAAAATGTGGCTTAGTCAATAAAGGATAAAGAGAAAAGTTATAAATATATGTATAAACGATAGGGTATAGGAATACGATATAGGATATAGGTTAGGTTAGGTTAACCCGGACGGCCCTCAGCGGGGCCACGCATAGGCCAATATGGCCCTTAGTTATCCGGATGGGGGGTGTATGAACCGTCGCGGGAGTGTTATGTGGTTTTAAAGTCCCCGAGAATCGAGGTGTTTTTAGCGTAGGCCAGCAGTTCCTGTGGCGTCCTTTTGGAGGCATCTTCCAGTGATGCCAACACTGGGGCGCCCAGGTATCTCCTCCTTGCCCTTGAGAGAGCCGGACAGTTGCAGATGAGATGTTCCAGGGTTTCGATAGCCCCAGGTTCCTCACATTTCCTACAACTGTCTCTGTTGGTGATGCCTAGCTTTGCTTTGCAGACAGTGACCTGTTAGTATTCCCACTAGCAATCTACAGTCCTTTCGTGGTAGGTGCAGTAGGTAGTGGCTAAGTTTCTCGTTGCGCTCCTTGCACATTATCTTCGAGGTTCTGCAGGTGGTGGTACTCCTCCACCTGCTATCAGTCTGTGCTCTAGCCTGCTTCTCTAGATCGCCTTGCAGCGTCCTGAGGGAGACAGGCACGTTCTCGGTTCTCCTATTCTCCAGCCCGACGCCTTCCTTAGCTAGTACGTCCGCCGCTTCGTTTCCTTCGATGCCCTGGTGGCTGGGAACCCAATAGATCCGCACTGTCTTTGTCGTGCTTAGGATGTCTAATGCCTCCCTGCTCGCCAAGACACTTCTGGAACTGACCGCGGACGACTGCATGGATCTTATCGCCGCTTGGCTGTCGACGAATAGGTTGACCGCATCGTGTGCTCGTTCTGTGAGGAGAGCGACCTCCGCTGCTTTCCCGATGGCAAAAACTTCTGCCTGGAATATGCTGCATTGGTCCGGTAGCTTATACGACAGCCTTATCTCAGGGTCTGTACAGTATAGGCCCGCTCCTACTCCTCCGTCCATCTTGGAGCCGTCTGTGTATATATTGAGGTGCTCAGTTTGGTCCCTTCCAATTTTCCAGTCTTCAGGTCCCAAAGATGTGGTTGTTTTGACGTCAAGGCAAGTTTGGGGGGTCATGTAATCAGTTGATCTGGTCATTTCCCTGCCGATTGAACTATGCCCGTATCCTTGTGGCGATAGATTTCCTGATGCTATGAGGCGTTGTGCTGCCTTTCCCGCAATCAGGCGAGCGTGAATGTCCAGGGGGTCGTTTCCGAGTACAGTTTCGAGTGCTTTTGTTGGGGTTGACCTCAGCGCCCCTGTAATACAGAGCAGAGCCTGTCGCTGAGTCTTTTCCATAAGCTTATGGTATGTCTTCTTTTCAGTAGCCTGCCACCACACTAAGGCTCCACAGCAGAGTTGGTCGCACCACCGAGATGTAGATCCAGTGCATTAGAGCAGGTGACAGGCCCCATGTGCTGCTGAGCATCTTCTTGGATGCATAAAGCGCAATGGTAGCCTTCTTCACCCTTTCCACTACATTGGGCCTCCATGCCAGCTTGCTGTCCAGTACTGTGCCTAGGTATTTCACCTGTGATTTTGGAGTCAGCCTAGTTTGGTCAATTTTCGGGGGGGTCCATATCGGTACCTTGTACCTCTTGGTAAAGAGGATGAGGTCCGTCTTGTCCGCGTTGATACTGAGTCCTACCTCTTCCGCCCACTCACGTATCTCCCTGAGTGTACGTTCCATTAAGGAGCTGAGGGTCGATGGACATACACCCGTAATAAGTATGCTTATGTCGTCTGCATAAGCTGTTATCTTTGGGGCCTTCCTTTCAAATCTCTTGATGAGGTCGTCGACCACCAGATTCCACAGTAGTGGCGACAGGACTCCACCCTGAGGTGTGCCTCTGTGTGCCCCCTTTACCATGGAAGCAGTGCCCCACTCCGATTGCACCCGTCTACAACTTAGGAGGTGTTTGATCCAGACGTTGATTGCAGGGTGTATGTTATTCGCTTCTAGGCGACTTGTTATTGCGGTTGTGGCCACGTTGTTGAATGCTCTTGAGATGTCCACAAATGCTCCCAAAGCATACTTTTTGTTGTGAAGGGCGCTCTCGATGGTGGCTACTAGCGAGTGTAGTGCCGTCTCCACTGATTTCCCTTTAGTGTAGGCGTGTTGGTTTGTTGACATCAGTCCCTCTACCTCATTCCTGATGTGCAAATCCAACAGCTTTTCTAGTGTTTTTAGTATAAAGGAGGTAAGGCTTATCGGTCTGTAATCCTTGGGACTCACGTGGCTGCACTTTCCTGCCTTAGGGAGGAAGACAACTCTCGAGGTTCTCCATTGGATGGGGATATAGCCCGTACTTAGGCATGCTGAGTATATTGCGAGGAGCCATGGGGTAATAACCTCTTTGGTCATCTGCATCATGGCTGGGAATATCCCGTCCAGTCCTGGTGCTTTTATGCCCGCGAAGGAGTCTATGGCCCAGTGGATTCTCTTAGTGGTTAACAGACCTATTGGAGGGTGCTGTTCCTCGGTTGCTAGGTCCTGATGCTCCTTGGCGTCAGTGACCTCGGTGCATCCAGGGAAGTGCGCCTCCATTAGTGCTGTTAGGGCTTCTTTACTGCCCTCTGTCCACTGTCCGTTGTCTAGTTTTAGTTGGCTCTGTACTGTGGGCTGCTTTGAAAGCAGCTTCCGAAGCCTAGCGGTTTCGGGCACTTTCTCGATGTTGGAGCAGAAGTTTCTCCACGAGTTCCTTTGTGCCTTACGTATTTCCTTCTTGTAGCTCCTAAGTAGGATTTTATATTCCTCACTGACAATCTCTTCGTTCGCTAGTTTGGCGATCTTGAAGGATTCCTTGAGGTTGTTCCTTTGGAGAGAGATCTCGGTTCCACCAGAGTGGCTTGGACCTCCTCTTCTTCGTTCTCGAGGGTTTGCACGATGCGTGGTAGGCGTTCAGTAACTCGTTGGATAGGGTCTTTAGGGACTTCTCTATATCCTCCGCGGATTTCACTGAGCCCGGGTTCGCGAGCTTCGAAGTAACTGTCTTTTTAAACTTTGCCCAGTTTGTGTTCCGGGGGTTTCTATAGACTGTTATCTTCGAAGGGTGTTTGAACTCGCACTTGAACTGAATGTACTTATGGTCTGAGAAGGATGGTCTTTCGAGGACCCTCCAGCTAGATACCGTAGTACTGTTTCCCGTTGCAAGTGTTAGGTCTAGCACGTTGGATGAGGTCGGACCTACGAAGGTGTGCTCCTCCCCAACGTTTGCTATATATAGATTAGTTGCTAGTATAAAGTCTAAGAGTGACTCACCTCTGTCATTGATGTCGGTTCTTCCCCACACATTGTGGTGGGCATTGGCGTCCGTCCCGATGACGAGTTGATAGTTTTGGTGCCGGCTTCTGTCACCAGGCTCCTGAGTTCGTCGGGTGGTGCGGGTCTGTCGTGAGCCATGTAGCAGGAAGCCACCAGAAGGCGCTTTTCCTCACTTTCCAGCATCACAACCGTCAGGTCATCCGTGCTGTAATGAGACATAAGGTAAGCATGGATTCCCTTTCGTACGAGTACGACGGTTCTGTTCCTGCTTACCGATGTTGAGTAGAACAGGTTATGATTTGAGGACTTTAGTCCGGCCACTGAATTGCCTGTCGCAATCCAGGGCTCCTGGACTAGAGCTATGTCGGCGAGCCCTTGCTCCATGGCGATGAGGAGCTCCGCCGACGCTACCTTTCTTTTATGCAAGTTGAGCTGCAGCACACTCAGCATGGGTGGCTGGCTCACTTGCTCCTGACGGGTTGACTACCAGCGTCAGGTCACCGTCTTCCTCTTCTTCGTCTTCGAGTGCAAGACCCTGGGCGGCCTCCACGATGGACTCGAGACCTAAGTCCTTTTCCACCTCGCCTGCCTGCAGGGTATGCGCGTCCTTGTCCTCAGGGTGGCGCTTCTTGAGGCGCAGGTAGACGCTACCCATGCCCCACGCCATCTTCCCGAACTTGGGGTATAGCAGATCCTCTGCTTCCTTGTTTATTTGGAGGATCACACATTGGCCCCCCTCGTTGGGTAGTGGGCTACCAATGTGTAGGATCCTCCAATCGGCCGTTGGCACGTCCGCGTTTTGCCGCTGAAGGAGCTTCAGCGCTCGGTCCCCCTGGATTGTGATGGGGAAGAGTACCTTCGCCTTAGGCTTGGACGGGATAAGCTCCCGGTCCACAACCTCCAGCTTGGCCCCCCACATCGCCTCCAGTTGGCAGACCGTACGCGTCAGCCACCTTAGGGTTGGATCGTCATTGCACTTCAGGATCTTAACCCCATTTAGCCACCCAGCACCATCGAACGTGGGCATTGGGGCCGCGGGGTCTTCCTCCATCTGTGCAAAAAGTGCGTCGACGAGACGCGCGTGCACCAGCTTCCACTGTGCCGCTGACATCTTGCCGTTTTCCTCGCTGCGGTCGATGAGTGCCACGATCAGATGTCGTTTGGTCACATCGCTGACCTTCGCTTTCGGCTTCGTTGGCTTCTTGGCCGCTTTCGGTGGAGGGGCTGCACTCTTGGGCCCGCGTTGCCGCTTGCTCGCTGGAGTATCCTTAATGGCACTCTCAGTCGAGCGTTGCCTCTTGGTGGCCATCATCTCCTCCACCTTATTGGCATATTCGCCATTCGACGCCCTCATCTGTGGCATCTGAGCATAATGTAGCCGACCCTCCTCTACTCTCTGCTCGGCCCAGGCTAGCTTGACCTTCTCCTCCTGGGAGATGTCTGCTTTACCTTGCAGCCGGCTTATGATGTTGAGGGCCGCTTTGTATTGCGCTTTGGCCTTCATCCCCTCCTTGGAACGCTTCGGCCCTTCCCTCTACGATTCTGCGTTTTTGGTGTTCTCGTATCTTTAAAATTGTGGATGCCACAGATTTTCGTCCTTTGTAGGGGCGGAAGGGGGCGGGGCGAAGTTTTGAAATACACTTGTAACAGTGACATATTACAGAAGTCTGGATGCAAAATGTCGTTGCACTAGGCGCTAATAGGGACGGACAGACGGACAGACGGACGGACGGACGGACGGACGGACGGAAAGACAGACATGGCTCAATCGACTCGGCTATTGATGCTGATCAAAAATATATATACTTTATGGGGTCGGAAACGCTTCCTTCTGGACGTTACACACATCCACTTTTACCACAAATCTAATATACCCCAATACTCATTTTGAGTATCGGGTATAAAAATGTGGCTTAGTCAATAAAGGATAAAGAGAAAAGTTATAAATATATGTATAAACGATAGGGTATAGGAATACGATATAGGATATAGGTTAGGTTAGGTTAACCCGGACGGCCCTCAGCGGGGCCACGCATAGGCCAATATGGCCCTTAGTTATCCGGATGGGGGGTGTATGAACCGTCGCGGGAGTGTTATGTGGTTTTAAAGTCCCCGAGAATCGAGGTGTTTTTAGCGTAGGCCAGCAGTTCCTGTGGCGTCCTTTTGGAGGCATCTTCCAGTGATGCCAACACTGGGGCGCCCAGGTATCTCCTCCTTGCCCTTGAGAGAGCCGGACAGTTGCAGATGAGATGTTCCAGGGTTTCGATAGCCCCAGGTTCCTCACATTTCCTACAACTGTCTCTGTTGGTGATGCCTAGCTTTGCTGCATGTGCAGCAGCCAGACAGTGACCTGTTAGTATTCCCACTAGCAATCTACAGTCCTTTCGTGGTAGGTGCAGTAGGTAGTGGCTAAGTTTCTCGTTGCGCTCCTTGCACATTATCTTCGAGGTTCTGCAGGTGGTGGTACTCCTCCACCTGCTATCAGTCTGTGCTCTAGCCTGCTTCTCTAGATCGCCTTGCAGCGTCCTGAGGGAGACAGGCACGTTCTCGGTTCTCCTATTCTCCAGCCAGGTTGTTTTGACGTCAAGGCAAGTTTGGGGGGTCATGTAATCAGTTGATCTGGTCATTTCCCTGCCGATTGAACTATGCCCGTATCCTTGTGGCGATAGATTTCCTGATGCTATGAGGCGTTGTGCTGCCTTTCCCGCAATCAGGCGAGCGTGAATGTCCAGGGGGTCGATTCCGAGTACAGTTTCGAGTGCTTTTGTTGGGGTTGACCTCAGCGCCCCTGTAATACAGAGCAGAGCCTGTCGCTGAGTCTTTTCCATAAGCTTATGGTATGTCTTCTTTTCAGTAGCCTGCCACCACACTAAGGCTCCACAGCAGAGTTGGTCGCACCACCGAGATGTAGATCCAGTGCATTAGAGCAGGTGACAGGCCCCATGTGCTGCTGAGCATCTTCTTGGATGCATAAAGCGCAATGGTAGCCTTCTTCACCCTTTCCACTACATTGGGCCTCCATGCCAGCTTGCTGTCCAGTACTGTGCCTAGGTATTTCACCTGTGATTTTGGAGTCAGCCTAGTTTGGTCAATTTTCGGGGGGGTCCATATCGGTACCTTGTACCTCTTGGTAAAGAGGATGAGGTCCGTCTTGTCCGCGTTGATACTGAGTCCTACCTCTTCCGCCCACTCACGTATCTCCCTGAGTGTACGTTCCATTAAGGAGCTGAGGGTCGATGGACATACACCCGTAATAAGTATGCTTATGTCGTCTGCATAAGCTGTTATCTTTGGGGCCTTCCTTTCAAATCTCTTGATGAGGTCGTCGACCACCAGATTCCACAGTAGTGGCGACAGGACTCCACCCTGAGGTGTGCCTCTGTGTGCCCCCTTTACCATGGAAGCAGTGCCCCACTCCGATTGCACCCGTCTACAACTTAGGAGGTGTTTGATCCAGACGTTGATTGCAGGGTGTATGTTATTCGCTTCTAGGCGACTTGTTATTGCGGTTGTGGCCACGTTGTTGAATGCTCCTGAGATGTCCACAAATGCTCCCAAAGCATACTTTTTGTTGTGAAGGGCGCTCTCGATGGTGGCTACTAGCGAGTGTAGTGCCGTCTCCACTGATTTCCCTTTAGTGTAGGCGTGTTGGTTTGTTGACATCAGTCCCTCTACCTCATTCCTGATGTGCAAATCCAACAGCTTTTCTAGTGTTTTTAGTATAAAGGAGGTAAGGCTTATCGGTCTGTAATCCTTGGGACTCACGTGGCTGCACTTTCCTGCCTTAGGGAGGAAGACAACTCTCGAGGTTCTCCATTGGATGGGGATATAGCCCGTACTTAGGCATGCTGAGTATATTGCGAGGAGCCATGGGGTAATAACCTCTTTGGTCATCTGCATCATGGCTGGGAATATCCCGTCCAGTCCTGGTGCTTTTATGCCCGCGAAGGAGTCTATGGCCCAGTGGATTCTCTTAGTGGTTAACAGACCTATTGGAGGGTGCTGTTCCTCGGTTGCTAGGTCCTGATGCTCCTTGGCGTCAGTGACCTCGGTGCATCCAGGAAGTGCGCCTCCATTAGTGCTGTTAGGGCTTCTTTACTGCCCTCTGTCCACTGTCCGTTGTCTAGTTTTAGTTGGCTCTGTACTGTGGGCTGCTTTGAAAGCAGCTTCCGAAGCCCAGCGGTTTCGGGCACTTTCTCGATGTTGGAGCAGAAGTTTCTCCACGAGTTCCTTTGTGCCTTACGTATTTCCTTCTTGTAGCTCCTAAGTAGGATTTTATATTCCTCACTGACAATCTCTTCGTTCGCTAGTTTGGCGATCTTGAAGGATTCCTTTGAGGTTGTTCCTTTGGAGAGAGAGATCTCGGTTCCACCAGAGTGGCTTGGACCTCCTCTTCGTTCTCGAGGGTTTGCACGATGCGTGGTAGGCGTTCAGTAACTCGTTGGATAGGGTCTTTAGGGACTTCTCTATATCCTCCGCGGATTTCACTGAGCCCGGGTTCGCGAGCTTCGAAGTAACTGTCTTTTTAAACTTTGCCCAGTTTGTGTTCCGGGGTTTCTATAGACTGTTATCTTCGAAGGGTGTTTGAATTCGCACTTGAACTGAATGTACTTATGGTCTGAGAAGGATGGTCTTTCGAGGACCCTCCAGCTAGATACCGTAGTACTGTTTCCCGTTGCAAGTGTTAGGTCTAGCACGTTGGATGAGGTCGGACCTACGAAGGTGTGCTCCTCCCCAACGTTTGCTATATATAGATTAGTTGCTAGTATAAAGTCTAAGAGTGACTCACCTCTGTCATTGATGTCGGTTCTTCCCCACACATTGTGGTGGGCATTGGCGTCCGTCCCGATGACGAGTTGATAGTTTTGGTGCCGGCTTCTGTCACCAGGCTCCTGAGTTCGTCGGGTGGTGCGGGTCTGTCGTGAGCCATGTAGCAGGAAGCCACCAGAAGGCGCTTTTCCTCACTTTCCAGCATCACAACCGTCAGGTCATCCGTGCTGTAATGAGACATAAGGTAAGCATGGATTCCCTTTCGTACGAGTACGACGGTTCTGTTCCTGCTTACCGATGTTGAGTAGAACAGGTTATGATTTGAGGACTTTAGTCCGGCCACTGAATTGCCTGTCGCAATCCAGGGCTCCTGGACTAGAGCTATGTCGGCGAGCCCTTGCTCCATGGCGATGAGGAGCTCCGCCGACGCTACCTTGCTTTTATGCAAGTTGAGCTGCAGCACACTCAGCATGGGTGGCTGGCTCACTTGCTCCTGACGGGTTGACTACCAGCGTCAGGTCACCGTCTTCCTCTTCTTCGTCTTCGAGTGCAAGACCCTGGGCGGCCTCCACGATGGACTCGAGACCTAAGTCCTTTTCCACCTCGCCTGCCTGCAGGGTATGCGCGTCCTTGTCCTCAGGGTGGCGCTTCTTGAGGCGCAGGTAGACGCTACCCATGCCCCACGCCATCTTCCCGAACTTGGGGTATAGCAGATCCTCTGCTTCCTTGTTTATTTGGAGGATCACACATTGGCCCCCTCGTTGGGTAGTGGGCTACCAATGTGTAGGATCCTCCAATCGGCCGTTGGCACGTCCGCGTTTTGCCGCTGAAGGAGCTTCAGCGCTCGGTCCCCCTGGATTGTGATGGGGAAGAGTACCTTCGCCTTAGGCTTGACGGGATAAGCTCCCGGTCCACAACCTCCAGCTTGGCCCCTCCCACATCGCCTCCAGTTGGCAGACCGTACGCGTCAGCCACCTTAGGGTTGGATCGTCATTGCACTTCAGGATCTTAACCCCATTTAGCCACCCAGCACCATCGAACGTGGGCATTGGGGCCGCGGGGTCTTCCTCCATCTGTGCAAAAAGTGCGTCGACGAGACGCGCGTGCACCAGCTTCCAATGTGCCGCTGACATCTTGCCGTTTTCCTCGCTGCGGTCGATGAGTGCCACGATCAGATGTCGTTTGGTCACATCGCTGACCTTCGCTTTCGGCTTCGTTGGCTTCTTGGCCGCTTTCGGTGGAGGGGCTGCACTCTTGGGCCCGCGTTGCCGCTTGCTCGCTGGAGTGTCCTTAATGGCACTCTCAGTCGAGCGTTGCCTCTTGGTGGCCATCATCTCCTCCACCTTATTGGCATATTCGCCATTCGACGCCCTCATCTGTGGCATCTGAGCATAATGTAGCCGACCCTCCTCTACTCTCTGCTCGGCCCAGGCTAGCTTGACCTTCTCCTCCTGGGAGATGTCTGCTTTACCTTGCAGCCGGCTTATGATGTTGAGGGCCGCTTTGTATTGCGCTTTGGCCTTCATCCCTCCTTGGAACGCTTCGGCCCTTCCCTACGCAGGGAGCTGGTGCCTGGTTCCGGCAGCGGAGAAGGCTCTCTTCATCCGTCCTGCTTAGAGAGAGCACGCTCTCCAGATCCGTGTCTGTATCGACTACGGCATCTGTGCGGCTCAACTTGCAGGCTACGGAGTGAGTTGTTTTTGTTGTTGTTGTTGTGGCAGTAGCTTTACAACTGACCTGGCCTGCTCCCGCCAAGTCTGAGGTGTGACCGCTGGCGACACGCAGAGAGGACTGCTCCTCCCCGTTCCCGCCGGTGGTAGCAGTCACGCTTTCCACCGACGTTTGGGTTGACATCCCAACCCGTGCTTGCTCCTTCTTCGACTCCATAGTTGGCCCGAGGGTCCATACTGGTTAATATTTTTCGGGGGGACCACCCCCTAGCGTTTTAGGCCTGACCGCCAGGCACCTCTAGCCATGGCCCTGGTTCGGTTCCCCCGACTTTGAATCGGGAAGACGCCGGACCATAGCCTTAGCTAGACACTGCATTACCCCGGACAGAGCAAGCGACAGTGCATTACCCTTGTCCGGGGTAATGCAGTGTCCATTGCCCAGCCGGCACCCTCGTGGAGGGTTCAGCTAGAGGATTTTCGCCAGCCGATATAGGATATAAGAAATAATCAAATTAATATATATACAAAGAAAATTAAAAATCAGGAAAAACTATCAAAAGCATCGTTCGTCAAACCAGCGCAAAGGAGAAACGGGAAATTGGGTCACTTACAGCTTCAGTACAGTGGTCTCTCGCTGAAAGGCGCCTTTCGTTATGGAGCTGTGGAAACAATGTTAATGTGTGCCCATGTCGGAGGGGGATTGGTAAAAAAGGGGGGAATATTCGAAAGGCTTGGGTTTTTATACCCGATACTCAAAATGAGTATTGGGGTATATTAGATTTGTGGTAAAAGTGGATGTGTGTAACGTCCAGAAGGAAGCGTTTCCGACCCCATAAAGTATATATATTCTTGATCAGCATCAATAGCCGAGTCGATTGAGCCATGTCTGTCTGTCCGTCCGTCTGTCCGTCTGTCCGTCCCTATTAGCGCCTAGTGCTCAAAGACTATAAGAGCTAGAGCAACGAAATTTTTTATCCAGACTTCTGTAATATGTCACTGTTAAAAGTGTATTTCAAAACATCGCCCCGCCTACTTTCGCCCCCACAAAGGACGAAAATCTGTGGCATCCACAATTTTAAAGATACGAGAAAACCAAAAACGCAGAATCGTAGAAATTGACCATATCTTCTAGACTGCTGAATCATTATTATAGCCAGAATGAAGAAAACAATTTCATTTTTTCTCGCCCTGTCTCTCTCTAACACACACGTATCATAGCCGGCTTTGCTTAGCGCAAAACATTAGCGCCTATATCTCAGAGACTATAAGAGCTAGAGCAACCAAATTTATTATCCACATTCCTATGATATCGGACCTTGACAGATTTGTTTCAAAATTTCGCCCCACCCCCTTCCGCTCCCGCAAAGGACGAAAATCTGTGGCATCCACAGATCTCAGAGACTATTAGACCTGACTGTAGAGCTCTCACTGTTACAAAACTATTTGTAATTTTTCACCGCAGAACTCACTGTTGATAGCTCACTGCTACAAGTGTGTTTCAAAATTTCGCCCCACCCCCTTCCGCAGCCATAAACAACGAAAATCTGTGGCAACCACAATTTTGAAGATAGGAGAAAATTAAAAACGCACAATCATAGAGAATGGCCATATCTACCAGATTGCCGAATCTTGCCTAATCCGAATCAGATCGGATTATTGTTATAGCCAAAAGTAACAAATCAATTTGCAGTGGCTACGCAGCGCCCGTCGACACGTTCTGACTGATTTTCTGTCTCTCTCGCACGCACTCTTTGTCGTTAAATGAACCCATACTGACTATGTATCGGGTATAAATGTAGAGTTGCGGTCGCAGCAGCAACTCACAACGTTCCCCCTCGTTTAAATTCCATTAATTTTTCTTCTCATTGATTTGCCTACTGGTCGAAATTAAATACTTGTGTTATTTTCGGTAGGGAAACTTGTGTTTGCTAGTTTTTTCTGATTATGTTGCAAAATGTCTAGTTTTAAGTACCGAAAAATATATTGAATTTATGTTAGCAATGAATATGGAATAGACTTCTAATGACGCAATCGGGTAGGGTGAGAATTATAGGGATTTCCGGAACCATCTCACAACTGGAAATCATGGAAGGGTGGGTACAGAATCGTGTGGGTTGACTACCATCTCAAGACCTCACGCCGGCGATCTTTTTGGAACAGACAGACGAAAGCCTCTAGTACCTTCGGGTACGCCCTAGGTATGATTGTGCCGTTTATTTTTCGTGTATGCTCGGAATAGGCATATTGTTGTTTTCTGAGCTAGCTCCCTGTAGAGTCACGGGATTCTATTTTTTTAAGTTTATGTAGTTGGAGTCGATACACGGTCAAACGATAATCCTGTCACCCAGGCACAGTCTTATGGAGATGATTGTGCATCATTTCCACGCCAAGATGAAGCATCAAAATGTGGATGCTACGATGGCTGAGATCCGGACAAGGTTCTGGATTACGAAGCTGAGACGTGTACTACGGAAGATGATATCAGCATGCAACGTGTGCAAGTTGCCAATAATGGGACCCCTGCCGAAGGATAGCCTGGAGACCAATGGCTGACCATTTAAGAATACCGGACTGGATTACTTTGGACCACTATTGGTAAAAATATCGCCCTTTTCACGTGCCTCACGTCCAGGGCGATACATCTGGAGTTGGCACATGACTTGTCAACTGATTCCTGTATAATTGCGATACGGAACTTCGTCTGACGTCGAGGCACAGTACATAGACTGCGCAGTAACAACGGCAAGAACTTCATAGGAGCTGACAGGGAAGATTTGGAGACGTGTTCGAGTCAGAAAGGATTCAGAGTGGGTTTTCAATTGCACAATGAATCCATCTGAAGGAGGAGTCTGGGAACGAATGGTGCAGTGCGTGAAGAAGATTCTGCGCTACACATTATAGGAGGTAGCGCCGAGGGATCACGTACTGGTGAGTTTTCTGATCGAAGCGGAGAACATTGTGAATTCGCGTCCGCTCACCCACTTGCCGGTGGATGCGGACCAAGAAGCCCCCCTGACGCCAAATGATCTGCTCAGAGGAGTAGCTAACCTGCCGGACACGCCTGGCGACGATGTGGAGCAGCCCAAGGAGTGCGATACACGCAAGCAGTGGCGTATAGAGCGACTAATGGGGGACCGTTTCTGGAATATGTGGGTCTTGGAGTACCTGCCTACACTTGTGCGCCGAGAAAAATGGTGCCAGAGGACGAAGCCGATTCTCCAGGTCTTCATCTGCAATCCAGCCTTACCCCGAAGTTAGTGGCACAAAGGCATCGTGGAGGCTGTTTACAAAGGAGTCGATGGAGTCATCAGAGGCGCTAGTGTGCGCGACAATAACAGTGGCCTATCTCGGACTATGGGGCGGTTTTTGATTTGAGTTAAGTGGTTCTTCATGGGGTTGAGATGTGGTCGGACTATAGTTGACCGCGATAGACGGGAAAGTATAAGATCTATTATTTAATGTATATCGATAATAGGTGAATTTCTAGCCACGAATGAACCGGTATACTTTGCGACCACCAAGAGGTGCCGCCATTGCTTAAGCTTTACTTTTCACTGTCGCGTCGTTGGTAAGAACCATTTGAACATTTGTCGTGTCGTTCAATATTTGCGTCGTCTGGTGGAGGAGAGCCATACTGACTATGGTATAAATGTAGAGTTGCGGTCGCAGCAGCAACTCACAACGTTCCCCCTCATTTTTTGTTTATTGTAATTGTAATGGTAAGGCAGGTTTTCAGGTATTTTGTCTCTTATGTACTAATGGGTGGTTATGATAGTCTTACTCCCACTCGTGCTTCTTACTGAGTCTTAGTGTTTGCCTCTTCCTATGTTCTAGTGGCTAAGTTGGTTTTTGTGGCGGCAGCGCTGGGCGTCACAAGTCATCAAATCGAAGTCCCTAGAGGATATAAGAACGCCCCAAAGATATCTCCTCTTCCACTTTGGTGTTCCTAAGTACATCGTTATGAACAATAAAAAGTCACTTAATACCGCACCAAAAAAATGCATGCTTAAAGATGAACTTAAAATTTAAGTTTTCAGAGCACCACCTTATAAAAGTACAGTAAATTGGCAAATTGAAATATTTCTTTCCACTTTATCTGAAATAATGCGCTTAAGAAAATAGGATAAGACTTATAAAACCTTTGACAAGCTGCTAGATAGAACTGTCTACAAATAAAAAAAAACGAGGGGGAACGTTGTGAGTTGCTGCTGCGACCGCAACTCTACATTTATACCCGATACATAGTCAGTATGGCTACATTAAACGACAAAGAGTGCGTGCGAGAGAGACAGAAATCAGTCAGAACGTGTTGACGGGCGCTGCGTAGCCACTGCAAATTGATTTGTTACTTTTGGCTATAATAATAATCCGATCTGATTCGGATTTGGCAAGATTCGGCAATCTGGTAGATATGGCCATTCTCTATGATTGTGCGTTTTTAATTTTCTCCTATCTTCAAAATTGTGGTTGCCACAGATTTTCGTTGTTTATGGCTGCGGAAGGGGGTGGGGCGAAATTTTGAAACACACTTGTAGCAGTGAGCTATCAACAGTGAGTTCTGCAGTGAAAAATTACAAATAGTTTTGTAACAGTGAGAGCTCTACAGTCAGGTCTAATAGTCTCTGAGATCTGTGGATGCCACAGATTTTCGTCCTTTGCGGGGGCGGAAGGGGGTGGGGCGAAATTTTGAAACAAATCTGTCAAGGTCCGATATCATAGGAATGTGGATAAAATTGGTTGCTCTAGCTCTTATAGTCTCTGAGATATAGGCGCTAATGTTTTGCGCTAAGCAAAGCCGGCTATGATACGTGTGTGTTAGAGAGAGACAGGGCGAGAAAAAATGAAATTGTTTTCTTCATTCTGGCTATAATAATGATTCAGCAGTCTAGAAGATATGGTCAATTTCTACGATTCTGCGTTTTTGGTTTTCTCGTATCTTTAAAATTGTGGATGCCACAGATTTTCGTCCTTTGTGGGGGCGAAAGTAGGCGGGGCGATGTTTTGAAATACACTTTTAACAGTGACATATTACAGAAGTCTGGATAAAAAATTTCGTTGCTCTAGCTCTTATAGTCTTTGAGCACTAGGCGCTAATAGGGACGGACAGACGGACAGACGGACGGACGGACGGACAGACAGACATGGCTCAATCGACTCGGCTATTGATGCTGATCAAGAATATATATACTTTATGGGGTCGGAAACGCTTCCTTCTGGACGTTACACACATCCACTTTTACCACAAATCCAATATACCCCAATACTCATTTTGAGTATCGGGTATAAAAACCCAAGCCTTTCGAATATTCCCCCCTTTTTTACCAATCCCCCTCCGACATGGGCACACATTAACATTGTTTCCACAGCTCCATAACGAAAGGCGCCTTTCAGCGAGGGACCACTGTACTGAAGCTGTAAGTGACCCAATTTCCCGTTTCTCCTTTGCGCTGGTTTGACGAACGATGCTTTTGATAGTTTTTCCTGATTTTTAATTTTCTTTGTATATATATTAATTTGATTATTTCTTATATCCTATATCGTATTCCTATACCCTATCGTTTATACATATATTTATAACTTTTCTCTTTATCCTTTATTGACTAAGCCACATTTTTATACCCGATACTCAAAATGAGTATTGGGGTATATTAGATTTGTGGTAAAAGTGGATGTGTGTAACGTCCAGAAGGAAGCGTTTCCGACCCCATAAAGTATATATATTTTTGATCAGCATCAATAGCCGAGTCGATTGAGCCATGTCTGTCTTTCCGTCCGTCCGACGACCGCTAGAAGTTTTTTTGGTAGAACTATGAACTACATATGTGACAAAACTAGACAAGACAATAATGACAGACTTAAACAAGATAAAGAGTAGAATACAATCAGCGACATTCAAAACAAAAAAAATGTTAAAAAAAGATCAACACAACAATTACCACAGAATCCGGTACAAAAGAACATAAAACTAATATAAAATATGTTTAATTAAAAATGAAAGTATCGACAGAAAATTCGCAATAAACACATTTTTATGGATAGGCGTACGAGTATGCCTTCTTTATCATCTAAACTCGCTCGCTCGAAGCCCGTCACACTTAGGCCGGTTTCGGCCCATTTTGATACCGCCTGGAATCATTCCCATTCTGCAATGTGAGACTTCATGTCAGCAATTTTCCCAACCAGATGATCTTATAAAGTTAGTGAACTTTCTGGGACATAGTGTAGACATCGCCGTAATGTCATTAAGAAAGGCATAGCCTAAGTGTTGTAGCCTTCTTCTGCTGAGAGCTGGACAGGAGCAGAACAGATGTTCCACTGTCTCCTCTTCGTCCTCGTCTCTGAAGCTGCGGTATAAATCATTATGTGGGGGCACCCAGCCTGTTAGCGTGGGTGCTATACAGTTGCCCTCAATGTCCCGGTGACTCGGGACCCATATAAGGCTAATAGCAAATTGCTGAGCCATCTCGTGAAGAGAGTAAATTCCGCCTCTGACCCTGCCGTCCAAGCTCGATCCATCCGTGAATATGTTTATGGCCCCATCTGGGCCCAGAGGTCCCTCGAGCCATTCGTCTCTGTGAGGGATGATTGTGTTGAAGTTAGTATCCGTATACTCTCCAGGAACTTTATAGTCCGTTCTTGCTGGGAAAATGTTATTGTAATTCAGTATGGATGAGTGGCCTATATGCTGTGGTACCCATTGGTCAGAGTCTCTTAGACGTGTTGCTGCGATTTCTGCCAGCTCCTTTCCTGCAAAGTCAAGGCTCTAGAAGCATAACATGGCGTTTAGCGCAACATTTGGGTGGTGCCAAGAGCTCCACTGATGCCAAGGGCGGTAGGTCGCTGAACTTTGCCCAGCTGCTTGGTGATTGTCCCTTTTGTTAGGGTAGGCCACCACACTGTAACTCCGTAGAGTAGTATAGCTCTGACTATTGCCAGATATATCCATTGGGACTATGCTTGGGTTTATGCCCCATTTTAGGCCAATTGCTTTTTTGCATGTAAAGAGTGCTGTCGTTGCCTTTTTCACTCTATCTTTGATATTCAGTTTTCAGTTAAGCTTTTTGTCAATTACCAACCCTAAGTAACTGGCACTGAAAAAGAGCCTGTATCCATTTAGTATTGGGGGGTTGAGGGGCGGGACCTTGTATTTATTTGTGAATAACACGAGTTCCGTTTTCGAGGGACTTAGTCCCAATCCGCGCGATTCTGTCCATCCGGACAATCGAGCAAGCTTTGCGGTTATTAAGTCGCAGAGTGTTTGGGGGTATTTCCCCGCAAAGATAAAGGTATATTAGATTTGTGGTGAAAGTGGATGTGTGTAACGTCCAGAAGGAATCGTTTCCGACCGCATAAAGTACATATATTCTTGATCAGCATTAATAGCCGAGTCGATTGAGCCATATCTGTCTGTCCGTCCCTATGAGCGCCTAGTGCTCAGAGACTATACGAGTTAGAGCAGCGACATTTTGTATCCAGACTTCTGTGATATGTCACTGTTACAAGTGTATTTCAATACTTCGCCCCACCCCAATTACTATATCTACCAGATTGCCGAATCTGGATCAGACCGGATCATTATTATAGCCAAAAGTAAAAAATAAATTTTCGGGCGCTACGCAGCGCCCGACGACACGTTCTGACTGATTTTCTGTCTCTCTCGCAAGCACTCTTTGTCGTTCAATGTTAGCGCCTTCAGCCGGAGGAGAGCCATTCTGACTAAGTATCCGGTATAAATGAAGAGTTGCGGTGGCAGCAGCAACTCACAACGCTCCCCCTCGTTTTTTTTTTATTCTCATCCGTATTCAGTGAAGGGGCAATTTGTCCACGTCGGAGATCAGATCCAAACTAGAGATATTATTCGTTATCGACGAAAAAATTAATTGAGTTATGTGCTTGACTAATGCCCGCTATTAGACGATCAAACCTTGGAGGACGTACACGTCATGAAATAAGTAATCAGAATCAGTAATATCCAGTAGAAAATGAAAGGTGACGTAACCATATCGCTCAGGTTCGCGCTGCTCAATTCCCACCTCAAATTCGACAAAATGGTACAGGTAGAAGACCAGTCGTAAATGTGGACTTGAATCTCTCTGCTTTGGAAAACGATTTCGCAATCGCATACAACGATCTTCGCTGCGTTCATTGTAATCGTTTCTCTACGGAAAAACAATCCAATCAAAACATTTCCTGCACAAAAATATAAAGGTTGCTTTCAAATTACGTCATTTGGCCCCGAAGTGGTTGATCAACACGGCTACAATCCGAGTTAAATGCAGACAGCCCTCATTTTTTTCGAAATTCATATTCAAGGGAAAGTTCACCATCGAGCAAGCGCTTTGTTACCACCACCAAGCGAAGATCCTAAGGTTCTTAGACATATTTTATTGGTGATTCGGTATTTGAACTGTATAAGCGTTGTGATATTTTTACTAACCAATTGAAAAATCTTCTGCATGACCATAATGAATAGGTCAGATTGTTCAAACCTGCATTGGACACAATGCATTCTGACAAAATGCATTATCAGAGCAGACAACAGACCCGCTGAATGAAATGCAAGACAATTTAAAGCTCCAACTATCAATGACATTAGCAACTTGGTCATATGATTCACTTCAAAGCCCATTTAAGTTTTGTCGTAACAGGGCAACCGCGTTGTTAGCACCCCAAGCTAACAGCCTGTTATCGCTGCTGGGTACCGCGCTCAGTTAACAGCCAGTTACATCGCCCTCTGCCTCGCTCTCGCTCTCTCGGTTCTGGGCGCTCTTACGATCCGCACGTCGCTCACCGTTTTCTGAGCATGTAAGCTAGAATCAGTTACGATTCCACCCCGCTACAAGCCGTCTTACTACATAACTACCATTACGAAACCTACATACCTACAATTTCGAAACCTACATACCTAATTTAATACGAAAATACATGGAATACATGTAGGAAACGAAGGAAAGAGAGAGACACGAAGCGGTCGTTCAGCCACGCATCAGACGTACACGCGTATAATTACTCACAAACATACTTAATGTAAAACTTGGAGCTGTTATAATTTTAAGTCCAACATACTTATCAAATAAATGTTACTCGTTGCCATCAAGCAACTTAAACTACTACTAATTGGGGGCTCGTCCGAAAATAAGCCCAAGACAACAACATTTGCAAGTGAGATTTGTGCGTGTATTTGGAAAATTTTGGCGAACACGAGACTGTAGACACAAGAATCGGTCGCGGTGCGAAATGGAATTGCAGTCTGGCCTATAAGTGCGAGAGAGACAGAACAACACTTGTCGAAGAAGGCGCATTAGTGTGAGCAGACATTCAAGAGAGCTGGAGCGACAAAACGACGGCAGACGGCAGCAAACACAGCAAGAATCAAAACCTTCGTTGTTGTTGTTGTGCATTGCGTCTGAAAGAGAGGCTAGAGCTACAAGGAGACAAGCGGCACAGAGACGACAATCTGAGTGCGTTCGTTCCAAAGGAAGCAGAAGCGACAAAACGACGGCAGCAAACAGCAAGAATCAAAGAACATTGGTTGTTGTTGTTGTGCACTGCGTCGGACGGAGACTACAACTACAGGAAGAGACAAGCAGCAAAGAGACGACCATTTTGTAACAGCAGAAGCAGCGACGATTCGGGAAGCGACAACGAGTTAACGGCGAACAGCGAGAGCAAGGCAAGGCAACAAAGAGAGGACGGCAGCAGCGACATCGACAGGCAAGCGAGATCTGGATGTGGTGGTGTGTGTGCGTCAAATTTGGAGTCTGGAAAGTTCTGCGCAGAAGCGAGAGTTAACAAGGGTAAACCCATAGTAAGGTGACCGTTAACAGAGAAGCGATCGTTAACAGTGACGACTTAAAAGGCGATTTCGGAGTCGATGTTAACTGGAAAATTGTTAACAGGCCAACAGTAATAAGGTTGTTTAAGTTGATTTAATTACATTTTTTTAGATATAAGCTAATATCAATTATTTTGTATTTAAATCGTCACGATGCAAGTTGAAGAGATAATGACACTGAGAGTCGCAGATTTGCGAGAGAAGTTAAGAGAGCTTGCGTTGCAGACGACGGGACGAAAGCGCGATTTGCAAGATAGACTATTAATACATCACGGCTTTCCAGTTGATGATGAAGAAGAGTCAGAGGATGAGTCCGTAGTAACAGCAGTCGATGATACCGTAGCAGTTCAACCAGGTACGCGACAGGCAGAGTATAAATCTTGGTTTACGCTAAAAGACGTGGAAGGTAGTGTGTCACAATTTTCTGGTTCCAATAACCCCGACATCAATCAATGGATAGAGGAATTAGAAGAATGCGCAGCTACTGTTCAATGGAGTCAATTACAAATATTCATTTATGCCAAGCAGTTGTTGGTTGGTGCAGCAAAATCTTTCGCTCGTAGTTTGCGTGATATTCGTAACTGGAATTCGTTGAAGGCAGCTCTGTTGGATGAGTTTAGTGTTAAACTGTCATCCGTAGAAGTACATAGAATGTAGCAAAAGCGCCAGCAGAAAAAAGGAGAGTCGTTGCATGAGTTCTTGTATGCGTTAATGGAGATAGCCAAGCCAATTAAACTAGATGACGAGAGCTTAATCGAATATTTTGTGGATGGTATACCAGACGCTAGGGCAAGTAAGGCAATGCTGTACCAAGCTAGAAACTTAAAGGAGCTTAAATTTCAGATCGATGTTTACCAGAAAGCTAGAGGCGGATCCAAGCCGATGAGCAAGAATTGGCCGCTGAGTAATAAAAGTGAGAGTTCGGTGAAAGGGTCGATGGCAGAGAATTTTAGGAAATGTTTTAAGTGTGGAGACAAATCGCATTTGAGGAAAGATTGTCCCAAAAATGATTTTTGTTGTTTCAAATGTGGCCAACCAGGGCACCGTGCTGCAAGCTGTAATGTCAAGGTCGAAGCCGGACAAGAAAAGATATCGAATACGAACATTATTCGAGATAAGGAAGTCGTTGATAAGCCATCAAGTATTTTCACTCCATCAGGTTTGGAATTAAAGGATTTTAAGTACGCGAGTTGGGTATTCCAAGGTTTGATTGATACTGGAGCAGATTTGTGTTCGCAGGAAGGTAAATTTGAAATTTGGAAATCTTGAACTGATCGGCCAGGAGAAATATTTAACAGGTATTGGAGATAGTCAAGTTGTAACTTTTGGTAACTTTTCGATACCAGTGAAAATCGATGAGATTGAAATGGAGGCATTTCATTTCATTCCAGTCGAGGATATTGGTTTCGAAGCCATTTTAGGAAGGACTATTCTGGATCATGTTGACATGCAAGTTTCTAAGACAGGAACAAGATTTATTCGTAGAGCTTGTGGCGACGATAAAGATAAGAAACTTGATCAGGTAGGATCGTCCTCATGCGTGGAATTGTTTAATGAATTTAAAGGCATTTGCATGTCAAGTATTGACGAAGTTGAGAAGGAGTTTTCTATTGATGTTAGGCATCTCAGTGAGGCACATGCTAGATAGGTTAGGAGTATGGTAGAGGAGTACCAACCTCAGAGAAATGTAGATGCGCCGATCAAAATGAAAATTGTATTAGTGGATGAGATACCAGTTTTCCAGCATCCAAGACGATTAGCGTTGTGCGAACAGGAAATCGTAGATAAGCAAGTGGAAGAGTGGTTGGCTCAGAAGATTATAAAGCCAAGTACTTCGGAGTATGCGTCACCAGTAGTGTTGGTACCTAAAAATGATGGTAGTAAGAGACTATGTTGTGATTAACGAAAGCTGAACGAGAAAATAGTTCGCGATAACTTTCCAATGTCACATATGGATACAGTGTTGGAGAAACTGCAGGGTGCAAAGTATTTCACCACGTTGGATTTAACGAATGGTTTTTTCCATGTGCCTGTAGAAGTTGAGTCTCAAAAATTTGCGTCTTTTGTGACTTAGAACGGTCAGCTCGAATTTTTATATGTACCATTCGGAATTTCAAATTCTCCAGCGGTTTTTGCCAGATTTATAATGGCTGTGTTGAGAGATTTGGTAAAGAATAACGAAGCAGCAGTCTATATGGATGACGTTATTATTTGTAGCCAAAATTTAGAAGAGGGTTTGTTAAAGTTGAGAAAAGTCCTGAAGATAGCGGAAATGAATGGGCTACGTATAAATTGGAGAAAGTGTCAGCTGTTACGACAAAAGGTTAATATTCTAGGGTATATAGTAGAAAAGAATACGATCAGTTCAAGTGATGAGAAGACGAGGGCAGTCGAAAAGTTCCCAGTGCCAGTTGACTTCTTATTTCCGAAAGTTTATTGAGGGTTATGCTGTTATTGCAAAACCATTGACAGATCTGCTGCGGAAGGATGTTAAATTTGAATTTAAGGAGATACATCAGGTTGCGTTTGAACAACTAAAGGTAGCATTGATTAGTAGACCTGTTTTAGAAATGTACAACCCGAAGTTGGAGACAGAAATCCATACTGATGCATCAAAATGGGGATATGGAGCCGTGTTACTGCAATAGAGTTTGGAAGACAGCCAATTCCATCCAGTTCAATATATGAGCCGTAGGACTAAGCCATGTGAAGAGAAATATCCTGCTTATGACCTCGAGGTTCTGGCAATTATCGAAGCTTTAGTGAAATGGCGTGTATACGTTTTGGGTATAAAGTTCAAAATTGTTATAGATTGTAATGCATTTACAATGACGATCGAAAAGAAAGACGTTCCTTTGAGAGTAGCACGTTGGGCCATGTACCTACAAGATTTTAATTATGTTATAGAACATCGCTCAGGAACGAAGATGAGGCACGTTGACGCGTTGAGTCGTGTATCTTGTTTTATGGTGACCGAAAGTATAGCTCATCGTTTGAAAGAAGCTCAGCTAACCGACGATTGGGTTAAGGCTGTTAAAAGTATTGTGGAGGACAAGGAATATGAGGAATATTATATTCAGAATCAGATTTTGTTTAAGGATCCGGATAAGGAGCTTATTGTAGTACCAGCTCAGTTGGAAAATGAAATTATATCAATAGCACATAAGCAAGGACATTTTTCAGTTAAAAAGACACAAGATATCATTGAAAAGTCGTATTATATTCCGAAGTTAAAAGACAAAGTATGGCGCGTAGTAAATAGTTGTGTCGAGTGTATCATTGTCAATGAAAAGACAGGAAAACGTGAGGGTTATTTGCAACCAATAGACAAGGGTGATAGGCCGTTACAAACGTATCACATTGATCACGTTGGACCAATGGAAATGACTAAAAAACAGTACAATTATATACTGGTTGTCGTTGATGGCTTTTCTAAGTTTGTTTGGTAATATTCTTCTCTCTGGTCTGATGAGATCGTGAGGTGGCTCAAAGGGGGCCTAGCTGAGGCCACCGGACGGGTCGCAGGTTGCGGATAGCGAACGACCTACCTATATACAGGTCATATAGGTAGGTCAGCTGCGAATAAGCGGACATCCCTAGGGAGAGTACCGAAAATAAGCAGCCCCGGACAGCCAGCGGGTGTTCGCGAAGTAGCAACACTGACGATGCGCTTGTGGTGCCGCCTCGTATAAGTAGCTCACACACTCCCCTATCCCTACACACTACCTACCCACATCCCAACCCCCACATTCAGCTCACACCGGGCCGGACTAAGAGTGTTATTCGACCCGTGCCGAGAGTCAGCCTGGCTGGGGGCCCGGTATATAAAACTAGCCCAGTCGTTAACGGAGAGCTCAGGGACTTGGCAGCCCCCTGTTCTAAGTATGCCTTATCCGGGCAACGTGGATCTCTGCCCGGACGGACCGTACCCCTTCTCTGCAGCTCGTGGGAAAAGAATGGAAGATTTAAAAAACAAACAAAATGAGTCTGGCACTCCCCAAATGCCAGCAGGGAGCAATCCCAAACAGGGGAAGGCAGCGGCCCAAAGGCCTGGCCCAACCCGCAAACCAGCAGTGAAAATCTGCGCGGCGGAAGATGCTAGGGAGAGCCCAAAGGGGTCCCATCCCGGTTCCGGGGTGGGTGGTGAATTGGCTCCCAAAACCGATACCTTGGCAGAGTGGCTATGCAATCCTGCGGCTGCTCTGCCTACTGGTAAAGTGGCGGGTGATGAGTCACCATCTAGTAGTGTCCAAGCCAAACCTTTTACATATGCCGATAGAAGGAGTGCTGGCAATATACTCCGACGGCAGAACGCAAGCCAGATGTCCAGCCCAACGGACAAATGGATAAAGAAGGTTGAGTGGGCCTCGAAGGTGCTGCCGAACTTCGGCAAGGAAGCACCGAAGAAGGAAGCCCCTCAGCCAAAAAGGCAGCGCTCGCAAGAGACTCCTGGGCCAACACCGAAGCGCTCCAGAGTACTGCCTAACACTTCGTTCGCGCAGATTGCCAGAGAAAGGACGCTGATTGGCGTCCTGGACAAAGGCAGCGCGAACTCCCGAATCCCTAGGAACCAGTGGAAGTGGGTGGAAGCGGCACTGGCCGACCGCTGCTTCGAGCTGCTGGAAAAGCAGCCTGGACCCCCCCCGTCTGCAAAGACATGGGCTGGTACCAGGGCTGCATACAAATCGTAGCCGGTGAAGACGAGCGCTCCGTACAGCTGTATAAAGCAGCGGTAGCGCAAGTCGGGGAAGTCTACCCAGGGGCGAAGCTCGTCGCTGTAGACTGGAGCGAAGTGCCCAGTAGACCAAGGGCGAGAGTCTGGGTGCCCGCCTCCATGAAGGAGCCGGAGCGCATCCTAAAAATGCTGCAAAGATGCAACCCCCACCTCCCAACATCGGACTGGAAGGTGGTCAAAGTTGAGACGACACAGGGCCCCACAAACCAGGCGGTGGTCGTGCTCAACAAAGAGTCGCTGGACCCGATTGAGGCTGCCAAAGGTGAGCTCAATTTTGGGTTCAGCTCGGTGACCGTAAAGGTCTACAAGTCGGATGCAGCGGCCGGGGCACGTCCTGTCGACAAGCCAGTCGAGCAGGACGCTGCCTCGGAGATCGAAGCACCCGACGATCACACAGAGACAGACCCAGAGGGCTACTCCACCGATGGCACGCTGAGATGCGACTTCGAGGCGATGTGTTGCCACGAGGAAGTCGAGGACGATCCAGATGCCGATATTACAGTGGTGGAGAACACTAAGGATGTCCTTGAGGCTCCTTCAGATCAATCTCCACCACTGTAAAGCAGCATCCGCTGCTCTTATACTCCCGCCTCGAAGAACCGGAGCAGACGTCCAGATCCAGGAACCTTGGATAGTGGGAGACAAGGTTTGCGGACTAGGGTCGAAGGAGTACAAGATAATTGTAGCTCAACATGATGGTAAAACCCGCACCTGCATTCTTGCCAGAAAGCACCTTAATATCTTTCTGCTCCATAATTATAGCGATAGCGACAACACGGCGGCAAGCCTAGAACTGAAAGGGGCACATCTAAGGCTGATGTCGTCCTACATGGCCCATGAGGAAAACGATCCTCCCAACGACCTTGTTCGCGAACTAGCCAGCGACAGCGGGAGGTCGGACATAGACCTATTAATAGGTTGCGATGCCAACGCTCACCACACTCAGTGGGGGAGCTCGAACACAAATGTAAAGGGTGAGTCACTTTTCAGCTTCATCCTTAACTCAAATCTATTTATTTGTAATCGGGGCAACGACCCCACTTTTATAATTAAAAATCGACAGGAGGTTATTGACCTCACCTTAGAGTCTCACAACCTGTTAGACATAGTCAAGAGTTGGCAAGTTTTGATGACCACTCTTTCTCTGACCACAGATACATCGAGACCACACTATCCCTCGAGTGTCCGAAACCTAAGGACTATATTAATCCCAGGAAAGCCAACTGGGAAAAATATAGCTCAGCCCTGGAGGACTTACTCCCCTCCAAAGCACCATCATGCCCGGACACAAAAGACGACCTAGATCGCCTAGTGAACAGGTTCACAGAAGCATGCAACAAAGCCTTCGCGGCAGCATGCCCCTCTAGCAAACCTAGGGGGAAAAAGAAACCCCCCTGGTGGTCAAAACAAATAGACATCCTACGTAAAAGCTGCAGGACCCTCTTTAACAGGGCCAAAAGCGCGAACGAGGAGAGCCACTGGGCAGACTACAAAATCAGTCTGTCACTATATAAAAAGGAAACAAGGAAAGCAAAAAGGGCCTCTTGGCAAACATTTTGCTCGGAAATTGAGGAAACGTCAGAGGCCGCAAGGCTTCGCAAGATCCTCTCAAAAACTAACCCCTCGGTAGGGTATCTTAAAAGGAATGACGGCACGTGGACCAACTCCAGTGAGGAGTCCCTGCACATTCTACTAGACACGCATTTCCCAGGGTGCACAACCAGCGAGACGGTACATCTCCCAGGAGAGGGACCGGTAACCTCGATGGATCACATCCTCTCAAAACGTAACATAAGCTGGGCAATAAACAGCTTCAACCCGTTCAAATCGCCAGGCCCAGACCAGGTAATCCCGGCCCAACTTCAGAAGGCCGGGGATACGGCCATCAACTGGCTACAAGGTATCTTCAGGAAGATACTGGCTGTGGGTACAATCCCGCGAACATGGCTTAAGGCAAAGATAGTCTTCATTCCCAAAGCAGGAAAAGCCTCGCACTCAACTGCAAAAGACTTTAGACCAATCAGCCTATCGTCCTACCTCCTCAAAACCTTTGAGAGACTCTTCGGGCTGCAACTGAGGACAACTATACACCCTCAGTTGCTGTCAGGCGCACAGCATGCCTACCGGAAAAGAAAATCCACGGAAACGGCTCTTCATGAAGTGATCTCAGCGGTAGAGAAATCTCTGCATCTCAAAGAGTACTCACTCATAGCCTTTCTCGATATTGAGGGAGCTTTCAACAACCTTGTAAATGCAGTGCCGATATTACAGTGGTGGAGAACACTAAGGATGTCCTTGAGGCTCCTTCAGATCAATCTCCACCACTGTAAAGCAGCATCCGCTGCTCTTATACTCCGCCTCGAAGAGAGCGGAGCAGACGTAGCCCTGATCCAGGAACCTTGGATAGTGGGAGACAAGGTTTGTGGACTAGGGTCGAAGGAGTACAAGATAATTGTAGCTCAACATGAAGGTAAAACCCGCACCTGCATTCTCGCCAGAAAGCACCTTAATATCTTTCTGCTCCATAATTATAGCGATAGCGACAACACGGCGGCAAGCCTAGAGCTGAAAGGGACACATCTAAGGCTGATGTCGGCCTACATGGCCCATGAGGAAAACGATCCTCCCAACGACCTTGTTCGCAAACTAGCCAGCGACAGCGGGAGGTCGGACATAGACCTATTAATAGGTTGCGATGCCAACGCTCACCACACTCAGTGGGGGAGCTCGAACACAAATGTAAGGGGTGAGTCACTTTTCAGCTTCATCCTTAACTCAAATCTATTTATTTGTAATCGGGGCAACGACCCCACTTTTATAATTAAAAATCGACAGGAGGTTATTGACCTCACCTTAGAGTCTCACAACCTGTTAGACATAGTCAAGAGTTGGCAAGTCCTTGATGACCACTCTTTCTCTGACCACAGATACATCGAGACCACACTATCCCTCGAGTGTCCGAAACCTAAGGACTATATTAATCCCAGGAAAGCCAACTGGGAAAAAATATCAGAGGACTTACTCCCTCCTCCACCAAAGACACCATCATCGCCATGAACAGGTTCACAGAAGCATGCTTCGCGGCAGCATGCCCTCTAGCAAAACCTAGGGGAAAAAGAAACCCCCCTGGTGGTCAAAACAAATAGACATCCTACGTAAAGCTGCAGGACCCTCTTCAACAGGGCCAAAAGCGCGAACGAGGAGAGCCACTGGGCAGACTACAAAATCAGTCTGTCACTATATAAAAAGGAAACAAGGAAAGCAAAAAGGGCCTCTTGGCAAACATTTTGCTCGGAAATTGAGGAAACGTCAGAGGCCGCAAGGCTTCGCAAGATCCTCTCAAAAACTAACCCCTCGGTAGGGTATCTTAAAAGGAATGACGGCACGTGGACCAACTCCAGTGAGGAGTCCCTGCACATTCTACTAGACACGCATTTCCCAGGGTGCACAACCATCGAGACGGTACATCTCCCAGGAGAGGGACCGGTAACCTCGATGGATCACATCCTCTCAAAACGTAACATAAGCTGGGCAATAAACAGCTTCAACCCGTTCAATCGCCAGGCCCAGACCAGGTAATCCCGGCCCAACTTCAGAAGGCCGGGGATACGGCCATCAACTGGCTACAAGGTATCTTCAGGAAGATACTGGCTGTGGGCACAATACCGCGAGCATGGCTTAAGGCAAAGATAGTCTTCATTCCCAAAGCAGGGAAAGCCTCCCACTCAACTGCAAAAGACTTTAGACCAATCAGCCTATCGAGGAGGAAGCTCCTCAAAACCTTTGAGAGACTCGTCGGGCTGCAACTGAGGACAACTATACACCCTCAGTTAGACCAATACTACTCTACGGAGATACGGTGGGGTGGCCGGCCCTCATCAAAAGGGCGATCACCAAGCAACTGGGCAAAGTCCAGCGAACTGCCGCCCTATGCATCAGCGGAGCTCTTCGCACCACCCCAAATGATGCGCTAAATGCCATCCTATGCCTACAGAGCCTTGACCTCGCAGGAAAGGAACGGGCAGAAGCAGCAGCAATACGTCTAAGAGACTCAGATCAATGGGTGACACAGTGCATAGGTCACTCAGCCATATTAAAAAATAGCAATACCGTCCCCTCAAAAACAGACTACCAAGTTCCAAGAGAGTACACAGTTACTCCCTTCGACACAATCATCCCTCACAGAGACGAATGGCTCGAGAGACTCCCAGGCCCAGATGGGGCCATAAACATCTTCACAGATGGATCAAAGCTGGACGACAGAGTCGGAGGGGAATCTACTCTGAACAGCTAAACATAAGGCATTCCTTCAGGCTCCCAGATCATTGCAGCGTCTTTCAAGCGGAAGTCATAGCAATCAGGGAGGCTCTAGACTGCCTACAAGCGGTTGCCGTTACGGCAACCAAGCTAAACATTTATAGCGATAGCCAGGCTGCGATCAAATCGCTAAGTGCGATTTCCTCGAACTCGGCCACCGTGGCAGACTGCCGCAAATCTCTGCACGAGATGGCTCAGCAATTTGCTATTAGCCTGATTTGGGTCCCGGGCCACCGGGACATCGAGGGCAACTGTATAGCGGACGAGCTGGCCAGATCTGGCACTACAATCCCCCATCTCCAAGACAAGGAGGATATCTGTATGCCAATGGCCACCTGTAAGCTCATTATAAAAGAGCAATACAAGCGATTAACAAGCGATATGTGGCAAATAGTGCAACGATGTCGCACAACTCGGCAAACATGGCCGACCATGGACATGAAGCGCACCTCCGAGCTCTGCAAGCTAAGCAGGAAAAGGTGCAGCGTAGTCATACGTTCCCTCACGGGACACTGGCTAATAGGCACCCACGCTAACAGGCTGGGGGCCGCACATAACGATTTTTGTCGCAGCTGTAGAGACGAGGAAGAGGAGGAGACAGTGGAACACCTGTTCTGCTCCTGCCCAGCTCTCAGCAGAAGAAGGCTACAGCACCTGGGCTCAGCCTTTCTACACGACATCTCAGAGATGTCCAAACTATGTCCCAGGAAGATAGCGAACTTTGTGAGAGCATCTGGATGGGATAATTGCTGACAGGAAGTCTCACAACGCAGGAAGGAATGATCCTATGCGGTATCACAACGGGCCGAAACCGGCCTAAGTGTGACGGGCTCCGAGCGAGCCCGGCAGCCGCCTCAACCTAACCTAACCTAACCTTGGTTATATTCTACTCGTAGTACAGGCGTTGAAGAGGTCGTTAAGTGTTTGGAAATTCAGGGGACTAATTTTGGTAATCCGAACAGAATAGTGACGGATAGAGGTGCAGCGTTTATGTCCAATTTGTTTCGTGAACATTGTGAGAGGCAGAAAATACAGCATTTAATGATTGCCACAGGCGTTCCACGTGGGAATGGTCAAGTCGAAAGGATGCACAAGATAGTGGTGCTTATGTTGTCGAAATTGTGTCAGGGCAATTCCGGTAGTTGGTATAAGCATCTAGGAAAAGTACAGCAAATGATCAACAGTGTTGAGCCGCGAAGTACCAAGGTAACACCTTTCAAGATATTGACTGGACTAGACATGCGTATAGAAATGGATCCAAAAATAAAAGAAATATTGGAAGAATCACTTATCGAAGAGTTGAACAAAGAGCCCGAAAAAATTAGAAAGGAAGTAGTTGAAAACATCGCACGGTTACAGCAGGAAAACAAGAAGAGTTTTGACTTAAAAAGAAACTAGATAGACAGTATGAGGTTAATGAGCTAGTAGCTATCAAGCGTACTCAGTATGGTACTGGATTAAAGCTAAAAGGAAAGTATCTAGGGCCGTATAAAGTGGTTAAGGTAAAGAATCATGGGAGGTACGAAGTCGAGAAGATTGGGGATACTGAGGGTCCCTATAAGACCTCTACAGTTTCAGAATATATGAAACCTTGGCTAGACCCATCCGAGGCGAATGGTCCGTCAGGACAGCCGAATGTAGGAAACGAAGGAAAGAGAGAGACACGAAGCGGTCGTGTTTTCGTCGTGTCGTCGGGATAGAGCAGTAATCGGCTCTGAGAGAGCCGATAGCAAAGAGAGAGAGATCACTCAGTTCTCCGTTCAGCCACGCATCAGACGTACACGCGTATAATTACTCACAAACATACTTAATGTAAAACTTGGAGCTGTTATAATTTTAAGTCCAACATACTTATCAAATAAATGTTACTCGTTGCCATCAAGCAACTTAAACTACTACATACATTTATTGGAACTACTACATATCTTCACTTTGATCCATTTTGCACATCCTTCGCCGGATATCAACGACTCGATCCGCCCTTCTACAAGCAATGGTCAATCCAACGACAGGTTTGTTTACAAGACATCACTTCTTTTTCATTTAACAAGTAAGTTCGAATAAATATTTCAAGAAAAGGAATGACAAAGATCAGCTCAATGAATTTTTATGCGTATCGATTGATGATTCGGCAAGATGTGGACAATCATCTGTTGAGATATCGCCGGTTGTTTCGACAGTACTGCGTCGAAATATACGTAACGGTCGAAACGAAGCGTCTCAGTTCCATTCGCTTCAATCAGTCAAAGTTACGATCAGACGAGTACATCCACTTGCGTGACGCCATCGCTACTGAAGGAAACGCCGCAAACAAAAGATCGGGGTTTTCATGAATTACATCGTTAAGCCGAAGGTTTTTGGCGAACTCCGCTGTTGCATATAATTGGTTGAATGGCAGAAGCGTGGTTTACCACATACACACATTCTGTTTTGGATGTTCGACAAGATTCGACCATATAATATTGATTGGATAATTTCTGCCAAAATACCAGAAACTGATCCGGAGTTGCCGTCCGTTGTGTCAACGAACATGATCCATGGCCCTTGTGGAGTCCACAACCCAGACTTGCACAACGGAAATTCCACAAGTCGTTTTCCTTGTCAGTTGGTGAATGACACAATCGGTGGAATCGACGGATATCCATTGTATCGGCGTTGTTCTCCAGATAACAATGGCAGATCAATCGTGATGAAAGTGAAAGAAAACGATGTCGCTATCGATAACCGCTGGATCGTTAAATATTGTCCGCTTTTATCGAAAACGTTCTCAACCCAGTTGCAATGTTAAGTACTTCAACTTCATCGAATACGTTTGCAAATAAGCGAACAAAGTTAGCGACATGGCGGTGTTTGACATTGCCGAATGTAAACGACATGTTGACGAAATTTCAACTTGGACGTTAAATGTGGGACAAGTTCGAATTTCGATCTTAAAATTAACGACGAGATGCGTAAAGAAGCGTTAGTTTTGATCGAAGAAATGTGCGTGCTCAAGTGCGGCAGTCTGTTGTCGACATTGGGAATGCCAGCGCCAAATCGTTCAACGCACGATGCATTCAATGGCGGATTGCAACGAGAGCAAGACTATGATCGAGTTGAGCTGGCCGAAAAAGACCGAACAAATGTGCCGCTGTAAAATGCCGAGCAGAAAAACGTGAACAATTCGCTTATGAAGGTTGTTGACAATGGAACGGCAGACATTTGCTTTGATGACATCCTCTGGAATAGGTGCCACTCTATTGGAAGGCGGTCGAACTGCACAATCCGCTTTAAATCTTAAAATCATCATTTGGAATAAATGCACGATGGAATGCAGATGAAATTAATGTATGCCTGAAATCGTCGCTATTGTGTCGGCATGTCAAAAAGTTTAAATTGACCACAAACATTCTCGAGAGAACGGCTGGCGCTTGAAAATGGTTGCAAATGGTTGATGTTTTGACTGAATTGATATCGTGCCCGGCAAATTTTTCGCGATTTTACATCGTCGAAGGAGGAACTAATTAATAAAATGTTCCCCAACATTGCACAAAATTATAAAAATCTCGGAATTTTCGAACTCTTTTGATGCGCCATGAACTTCGCTACATAGTTTACTGTTGAAGCTAGGATCGATCATAGCCATGCTGCGGAATCTGAATCATTCGAAGTTGTGCAACATTACGCGGTTGTCCGTCAAGAAACTGATGAACAATGTGATTCAAGCGACTATCATCAAGGGAAAATTCATAGGAGAGGTAGGTTCCTAAGGTTCCCACGAATTCCGATTATTCCAATTCAAAAAGATTCAGTTCCCTGCTCGATTGAATTTTGCAATGAAAATCAATAAATCGCAAGGCCAATCGTTGGAAGTCTGTGGGATTAATCTCGAATTTCCCTGTTTTTTCCACGGTCAGCTGTACGTTGCCTGTTCGCGTTTTGGCTAACCGTCTTCGTTGTTTATTTTTGTTTTTGCGACGGAAAACAAAGCTAATTCATTGTTTATCGCTCTTAATTGATTTCGATTCCATTCAAATAAATTAAATACCGGGTATAAAAATTGATTTTAGTATTTTTTTTTATATTTTAGTTAGTTAGACGAAGAGTAAAAAAAAGTCTTCCTGAATGGTAAAAATTAATTCGCTATTTATATTACCCAATCCAGAAATTCTAGTTGTAGAAAAGTAACAGTATGCCTTTTTTGTTCCTTATTCCTCATTCATGAAACCATAATGGGCCAGAACGAATAATGGTAGTGACGGCTAGTATAGTATAAAAAAGTATATCTTAATATGAAGATATACGAGAAAATCATCCAATTTTAATATATTGTGAGTATGCTGACAAGCCCTTCTTAAATGGTAGACATTAGAGCTCTGCATGAATACACAGTATTCATAAAATAACAGCTATACTCGTGACTCTTTATTGCCTTCGATCATAACGAAGCCTTCCTTCAGTCAGATTCGGATCACCCCGAGTCACTTAAAACCGGGTACACGCACTGCGGATGAACATCAGCAAATTTCGTTCGCAGTCTCTGAAATGACTCAAAATACTTCGTAGTTCTTGTGCCTTGCACTGAACCAAATGTTAAACGAATATATTTATTTTATTTGGCGCAAAACATTCTCTTGCTATATCTGAAATTAATTTTTGTCAGTGTAAATTAATAAATAAAAAATAAAGATTTTCAGGCAGAAGAAAACGCAACACCAAAGCAAATCAAAGTGTTGCTTTCTGTCGAAAAAAAAACGAGGGGGAACGTTGTGAGTTGCTGCTGCGACCGCAACTCTGCATTTATACCCGATACATAGTCAGTATGGCTACATTGAGTGACAAAGAGTGTGTGCGGGAGAGACAGAAAACGTGTCTGAACGTGTCGTCGGGCACTGCGTAGCCACTGCAAATTGATTTGTTCTTTTTGACCATAAACATGATCCGATCTGATTCTGCAGTCTGGTAGATATGGTCATTCTCTATGATTGTGCGTTTTAAATTTTCTCGTATCTTTAAAATTGTGGATGCCACAGATTTTCGTTCTTTGTGGGGGTGGAAGTGGGCGGGCGAAGTTTCGAAATATACTTTTAACAGTGAGATCTAACAGGAGTGCGGATATCAAATTTGGTTGTGGTTGCAAAGCCATGAAACGGGCGAGACAGAGCAAGATCGAATGAAATTGTTTTCATCATTCTGGCTATAATAATCATACGATCTGGTTCAGAATCTTCAGTCTAGAAGATACTGTCATTTTCTACGATTCTGCGTTTTTGGTTTTCTCGTATCTTTAAAATTGTGGATGCCATAGATCTTCGTTTTTAGTGGGGGCTGAAGAGAGCGGGGCGAAATTTTGAAATACATTTTTAACAGTGACATATTACAGAAGTCTGGATACAAAATTTCGTTGCTCTAGCTCTTATAGTCTCTGAACACTAGGCGCTCATAGGGACGGACGGACGGACGGAGGGACGGACGGACGGACAGACAGACAGACATGGCTCTATCGACTCGGCTATTGATGCTGATCAAGAATATATATACTTTATAGGGTCGTAAACGCTTCCTTCTGGACGTTACACACATCCACTTTCACCACAAATCTAATATACCCCTATACTCATTTTGATATCCGTATAAATATCCGAAATTTTCGGATCTGACACAGTCAAAATTACGATACCTGTTTCGTTCAGTCCGATTTGGGCGAGTAATTTGATGCTATAAGAGCGCTAAGACGCTGATTCTAGCTAACAAAACGAAGCAAATACCGAATCCCGCCGAATAAAATCAGTTGCCTGTTCATGCAGAGCTCTAGTTGACATCTTGCAGTTTCGAAGTATAGTACATATACGCAAAATTACGAACTACTCGAACTTATATAATTGTTTACTTTTCAGTTGTTGTTAAGACCAATATGGGAAGCAACACTCCGGGAATCCGTCTAAAAACCCTAAAACAGCCCAAAGCAAATATGGCCAGTGTAGCAAAGAGGTCAATCGATATTAAAATACATTCAAGATGTTTTTGTGTCTGGAGATGTCGCTGCCATTGCCTTGAAAAATTGGAAACTTATATAAATTTTAATGTTTGTGAAAAAATGAACTATAATTCAGAAAATGAGGCAGGGCTTCTCTTGAGCTGCCCACCTGCAGAACAACGAAATGATATATGCATCATGGAGAGCAGTAATGCTAACAATAATTTAAGATTCTACCATTCTTTTTTGTTAACAATTCTACGTTTAGCTCTTTTTATATTGATACTGCTGTTTTTCTTAGGTAAGTCAAACATAAAAAAAACTGTACGATCGAATCATTGTTATTTCTGGTTAAAATCCTCTAGCAGATCCAGAGGCTGCCCGCTTGTCAATGGACACTAATGTACTCCGAACAACGGGTAATGCATTTTGTCCGAGGCAATGAAATGTCTATATAAAGGAATTGTCCGGTCCATTCCGGACTGTATGTCGGGGGGAACTGGGCAAAGCTATGCCAAGGCCTGCCTGGCTGATAGGCACAGCGGGATAGGGGGTGGTTCCAAATCGTGAAATCACAAATATGCTAAAAATATCATCAACTCAACCCAGAATGGGATATCAACCAAACGGCAGTTTAGATGGTGATGCTGAGTTGAGTTGTATGTTCGAACTTTTTTATTTTCAAAACTTTTGCACTATATGTATATAGGCCTCTATAATCTAATTACAAACTAAAACCAACGCTAAGAAAAGGAGGGACCACCATCATCCCTTTTAATGACACCTAGTGCAATCATACCGCATGTGTTAATATATTTGGGTTCGACTCGACCCATGTACATTATTTTACGATCGTGCCGCTTATTACTCTATGCGTCCATTTTCTCAAGTGGCCTCCTTCAAGTTGACTTTATTGTTTATTGGATGGCCTGTGTCGGTTCCTGTTCATCTTCATGAACACTCAGTGAGAAACGTGACTGCTACTACCGAAGGGAATGGGGAGGAACAGACCTATCTGCGTGTCGCCAACGGTCACACCTCTGACCTGGCGGGAGCAGATCATTTTAGTTACAATCTCCCAGGTTCAGAAATCTTAGTTAGCATGACCTGATCAACCGATCGAAGATGGTCATCACAACGGTGGATTTGTAAACAAGTTGAGGAAATGTATCTCATCAAAACGAAATGCTCTACCGATGGTGGACTCTGCGGCAAGCAATCGGTAACGTGGAACCAGGGTTGCAGCCTTTCTGCCGAATGTTGAGAATAAGCCCGTACAGAGAATCAACATGAGTGAATCATTCAAGAGATCTCATTGTGGCATTCAATGATCGCAGCAACTAGAACAAAAAGATGACGATGGCTCAGTGGAAACTAGTTCACGCAGAGATCGAATTCCTCTTCAAGCGAATTGAAGAAGACTCAAATGGGCCAATGCCTACGTTTGATGGTGCTGGGTAAATATCCTGGAACACACTGATGAATATAACGATATGTAATGATAATAGCATTATGCGACAAAATTAACAATTCTGAATGATGGCCGGAAAAGTCGGTTTGGTTCACAGCGGAAATGTTCTGTTGCACAGTGCAATTAATTTGATACGAGCTGGTCAAGTAATCAGGGCACGCAGGAACTGAAGCAGCACTCGCGCAGATGGAGGGCATGACCGAGATCCATGCACGCGTTTCTGCCGGTCTAGTGGTTAGTCGGGTAGAGTGGGGGTGGTGTAGGGAGAGATCGCGTGACGATCTCGTGCAATAGACACTGTAAGGAAGTTCTCATGCCGAGGTACAGCCTCTCAGTCTGTCCAGGGCCCGGTCTTCACAACAGCAGAAATGTTTATGGGAGGATTTGGAGAGGAGAGCCATCCCCGGCGGAACGCGCCCAAGGGAGGTTTTTTGTTATTTTTATTTATTTTTTTTATATTCATATAATTATTTATTTACTCTATAATATACTATACAATTTATATTTAACTTAATTAACGGACAGGAGTACTGTTGGGACTAGGGGCCCCGCGGACTGCGGTACTGCCGCAAAGCATTGCTTCGCAGTGGCGTGGACACCTACTCCGTCTGCTCCTTCCGCCTTCCGCGTTCGCATCACGCTAGGGGCGAACTCCGCGGCCGCTTCCCAGCGGCACCAGAGTCTCGGTGCTGACCCTAGACTATTCTACTGTCTCCAATGTCTGACGCTCGTGGTCAAACCTGTGGCAGTCGAAGAGGACGTGGCGAGCGTCCTCCTCTATGCCTGTGCCACACTCGGGGCACCAGTCCTCTGTCTCGTGGCCGAAGCGCTTGAGGTAGCCGCGGAAGCAGCCATGTCCGCTCACTGCCTGGGTAAGGTTTCTACCTTGTCCGTGCTTCCTTTCAACCCAGCATGCTATGTTTGGGATGAGGGTGTGGGTCCATCGACCTTTGGGTGAGTGGTCCCATCGGGTCTGCCATCTGTCCATGCTGGTCCTTCTGGGGGCGTCTTTTATTTCTGCTTTGGAGAGTACCTCGGCTGCACTGCCTATCATGGCATCGTGGATCTCCTTCCTCTCCCTTATCCGCTCCCTGAGCGGAACTTGCCCGGCAATGACAAGCGTAGCTTCGTCTGAGATGGTCCGGAACGAGCACGCGATCCTAATGGCGCACAGTCTGTACGTTGCCTCCACTCCTCGCATGTAGCTCCTCACCTTCGCGGCTTCTGCCCACACTGGTGCGGTGTAGAGCATCTGCGACGTCACGACGCTCGTCAGCAGTTTCCTCGTCGCCTGCTTTGGCCCTCTGGTGTTTAGCAGCATCCTGGATAGCGCTCCCGTGGTCCCACCGGCCTTCGTGTGGACGTATTCCAGATGCTCTTTGAAGGACAGGCGCGTATCGATGAGGACTCCTAGGTACTTGATGGACCTCTGCGATTGGATCGCGGTCCCACCAACCTGCACTCTGGCGGTCTCGACCACTTTACGGCTGGATATTAGGACCGCCTCCGTTTTTTTGGGCCGCCAGCTCCAGCCCCGCGGCGGCTAGCCACGCCTCAACGGCTTGTATGGCGACGTTGGCAAGCTCCTCCACTGCGGCTAGTTCCTTCGCTACCGCCACTATTGCGACGTCGGCAGCGAATCCCACCAGGTTAGTGTTGGCTGGCATCGGGTGCCGTAGGACCCCGTCGTACATGGCGTTCCAGAGCAGGGGTCCCAAAACGGAGCCCTGCGGGACTCCGGCTGAGACTTCGTATGCCCTGGAGCCCTGACACGTGTCCATTTTCAGCACCCTTTTGCTGAAATAGCTGCGCGCTAAATTCAGTAGGTAACCCGGGATGTTGAAGGACCTCAGTGCCTCCAGCGTCCGGGTCCAGTCGGCCGAGTTGAAGGCGTTCCTTATGTCCAGTGTCACCACCAGACAATAGGACTTTGATCCGCCTCTCCACCTAGTCCCAGCAATGGCCTCCTCCGCCGTTTGTACGACCCTCAAGAAGGCGTCCAGCGTCGAACTCCCTTTCCTGAACCCGTATTGGTTCTGGGAGAGACCGCCTGCTGCTTCGATGGCTGCGCTCAGCCTCGCACCGATCACCCTTTCGAAAACCTTTCCTATGGAGTCCAGAGTCCAGTAATAGCAGCCGTTGCCTTTTCCACCTCTCGGGGAACGTCCCCTCCTGGAGGCATTTGTTGGAAAGGCCCGCAACTTCCCTCGAGAGTAGAAGAAGTGCCAGCTTCAGCGCGCTGTTGGGGATCGCATCCGGACCCGGAGCCTTCCTAGGTATCAGGTTTCTGAATGCCTGCAACACCTCGGCTTCCGTAACCTCGCAGATGTCGCTCGGGCTATGCTCAAACCGCAGGGAGCTAGAGATCTGCCGTCCTCGAGGAAACAGTGCGCTGACTATTCCCTCCAGTGCCTCTGGATCTGTTGGGGCTTTGCTGCCCGCGTTTAGCCTCTTCACCACCATCCAGTACGCGCCTCCCCAGGGGTCATCATCGGTGGCATCACACAGCTTAAGGAAGCATTCCCTCTTGCTGTCCCTTATGGCGGTCTTCAGATCCTTCCTTGCCGCTTTGTAGGTCTCGCTGCTCGCTGGAGCAGCCTTCTGGCCCGGTGGCAGGTTCTGCGGAGAACCGCAATAGCTTCGCTCCACCAGAAAACTGGATCCTTGTGCTTCCGGAACGTCCCTCTCGGTAGCATGCTCTGGTCGCAGGCGCCTTCAAGTGCGTCCGCCAATTTGGTCGCCATATCGTTGGCTCAGTCTGCATCGTTTGCAGAGTAGCTCTCGAGGGCGCTTGCGAAGGCTTGGGCCCTCAGCGTGTCTGGCGGTACGCCTTCCCATGCCGGAGCGGGGTACCTCTCGTTCGGGCAAGGGTGCCCAAGGTGCAAAGTATGGCCTCGTGGTCGCTGGCAGTGTATACGTCGCTGATCCTCCATCGGGCGTGCGGGCTAGCGTGCTGCTGGCATAGGTGAGATCGATGATCGACTTTGTGCCCTTTCTCACCGCACTTGATGCAGCAGCCACTCCTGTCCACTGTGCTCTTGCAGTTCCGTGCGATATGCCCGGGTTCCAGGCATCGGTAGCACCTTGGGAGTCCATCTCTTTCCCGTATCCTACATATGGTCCAGCCGATCCTCACCGTGCCGCCTTTCAGGACCGCTTGGCCCAGGGAGAAGGGCAAGCTGACCACCGCCAGCTGGAACTCCGCGTATCCGCGGCGCAGACTGCGGACTCTTACTCGTCCCTCGTCAATCTTGAATTGGCGAGCTAGAGCGGCACAGATCTCCTGCTCCGTCGCGAGGGAGTCGATGTCCCGTATCTCCAATACGACCACCTTCGTCGCCACGTCTCCGTGTGGCCGCAACGGGGCCTTCTTAAGGGTCCTCTTGGTTGCGATGGCACCTTTTGGCTGCCTTGGGCGCGTAGGTAGGGTTCCCGGCTCCACCATTGGACCTTCTGCCACGGATGGCTGGCTAAGTCTACGCCACGGTTCAGTATGCGCTGCGGCATCTTTCCTCCAGACGGTCGTTGTCTGCTGCTCCTTGTTTGCGCCCGAGTGCTCTGTGAGCATTTCGGACACAGGCCTTGGGCGTCGGAGCCTTCCTGCAGGGCGCTTCTACCCGCTGCAGCTTCTTGGCTCGATTCGATGATGTTCGAGTGCAGCTCCTTCATGCGCACGAACAATGCTCTGGTGGCCATGTTGATGAGGCGCGTATTCTTATCCATCATCCTGGTCTGGATGCCGTGTGACTCCACGGACGGCACCACTCCTAGAAAAAAAAGGTATCGTAGCGGCAATCCCAGCGCATTGGAAAAAATGGATTCTATGTAGGTGTGCGTATATATATACTTTTGTATACTTTTCCCTACCTAAATTCCGCGCCTGCAAAAGGGGGTGGAGAATGGTATGGGAGACAAGGAAAACATACCCACATCGGGGTCAGGTGTCTGTGTGTGTATGTGAGTGAGTTTTCTACGCTATGCAATAGCCGTGTATGTATGTGTGGGAGAGGGCGCCTTAAATATTAGCTAACAAAAAAAAAAGATTTATGCCCCACAGATTCCCTCGGTCCCTACCTATCGCACCGATCAAGTACCCCAATCTTACATCAGTGAGGTGTCTTACCCTCTCTGCTGCCTGATGGTGTTCTTCCTGTTCGTCCTCTGTTAGCTGGGCTGCTGCTCCCGGCGATCGATATCGCGTGCACTTGTTGGTTTTTCCCCGACGTATCCTTAAATACGGCAACAATTGACAGGATTTCATTATAATCGGCTTATTCATTAATAGTTCCTTAAAGCTCTTATGGATGCTAAACGTTTATATATATATTGACGTTGACATGCAATGACTGCAGTTACTGCACCGTCAAGTGGCCCGTGTGAAACCAGCAGAAGGCTGTTACGCGCGGATCCCAGGCAAAACGCAGCCCTCCTCCCGCCCAACCGACCGAGGGGCGCTGCCGCATAACGCGCGGCGCGTAGCCGAGCCGAACGCGAGCATGCAGGAAAGATAGCTGTTAGACTAACATTCGAGGAAAATTAGCACTAAACTTACTAAGAAACTAAGCATGCAATCAAAATACAAATACCTCTACAATTACTAATTACTAGAAAGGTGTGTAAGGATTAGTAATTTAATAAGAGGAAGAGAATTAGTGGTAGATATAATATGGTAGAGGGAATTATAATCCGAGCATAAGACCCTAAACGGTTCATGCAAGGAATAATTCGATCTACAAAGTGGAAGGAACAACGGTATAAAATTTCTAGTCAGTCTAATAGGAATCGTGAAGTTTATGCGGCTCAACAGATCAGGGCTGTCTATGTCACCCCTGATCAAGTTGTGCATAAATATCACACCAAGAATTTTTCTACGGTTAACTAAGGATGGGAGGTTTACTAATAGAAGTCTACTAGAGTAAGATGGGAGTCTTACACCCGCATCCCAGTTAAGGCCCCGCCGAGCAAAGAGTAAAAAGTTTTTCTGTACTGATTCTATACGGTCCTGGTGTACTTTGTACTGAGGGCACCATACACAGGAGCCGTATTCTAAAAATCGGACGAACTAGCGAAGTATAGAGAGTCTTTGTTATATAGGGGTCGTCAAATTCTTTTGACCACCTCTTTATAAACCCAAGCACTCCCATGGCCTTATTTACCATGGTAGAAATGTGTTCGGAAAACTTTAACTTTGCGTTTAATAAGACACCGAAATCATTCACCAGGGAAATTCTCTCAAGAAAACCGCCACATAGAGTATAGGGAGCCAACAAGGGGCTAGAACGATGAAATGTCATTACTTTGCATTTCGCGGCATTAAGTTGTAACAAGTTTGCACAACACCATGACTGAAAATTATTGAGATCGGATTGCAAGCGAGAATGATATGAAATGTCCTTATACTGGACACAGAGTTTAACATCATCCGCATACATAAGTACTCGAGAATATGTCAATACCGAAGGCAAGTCATTAATAAAGAGTGTAAAGAGTAAGGGGCCTAGATGGCTGCCCTGTGGTACTCCCGAAGAAACCTTTACTGGTGAAGAGAGGGAGTTTTTGAAGAGGACTCTTTGAGACCTGGAACAAAGATAGCTTGAAATCCATCTCAGGAGGTTGGGCGGAAACCCTAAAAGGTCAAGTTTATGTGCTAGAAGGCAATGGTTTACAGAGTCGAATGCTTTACTGAAGTCGGTGTAAATTACATCCGTCTGTAAGTTACCTTGAAAGCCTTTAATAATGAAAGAGGTAAACTCTAACAAGTTCGTTGTGGTTGCTCGCTGCCTTATAAATCCATGCTGAGTTGGAGATATAAGTGACTTGCAGAGATGTTGCAAGTGCGGAGTTAAGACCTTCTCAAACATTTTAGGAAAAGCGGATAACTTTGCTATACCTCTGTAATTTTTTGCATCAAACTTGCTACCTTTTTTATGGAGAGGAATTATAAACGATTCCTTCAGATCGGGGGGAAGCAAGAGGAATCAATGGACAGGGTGAATAGTTTAAGCAAGGGTCCACATAGTGCCTCGGCGCAGTACCTGAGTACACAACCTGGAACCCCGTCTGGACCCGGTGAAAACACCGGCTTAACTAGTCGAAGATCATGAAGTAAGGAACATTCATTTAACAAGGGACTGAAAATGCCGTTCGACTTCGGTAAACCGTATGGGTACGGGTGACCAGAGTAGCTTTCCTCAGAATAGGTCGTTTGGAAAAATTGGGCAAAAAGATCGGCAATTGCCTGATCATTATTTGCCGACGTATTACGAAATGATAGCGAGGATGGGTGTGCGGACTTTCTACGCTTACTGTTTACGAAGCAGTAAAACTGTTTAGGGTCCTGAGAAAAACGTATCCTGCATCGAGATAGGTAGTTCTTATAGCATTGGGCATTAAGAACTGAAAAGTTTGACCGAGCTATTACATAGCGAGAGTGAGAAGTAGGAGAACCCACCTCTTGAAATTTTTATAAAGTCTTGATTTTAAGTTTTTAGACTGGATAATTCTTTGGTAAAACCAAGGGGTTTTCCAGATCTAATCGGACAAGAAAGCGGGACACAAGAATCAAAAAATGTGCCAAGAGCATTGTAAAAAATGTTTGTGCCTTGTATGACATCAGTGCACAAGTACAAAGCGGACCAATCAAAATCCCTAATGAGGTTATTAAGCTTCGCAAACTCGGCTTTACGAAAGCAGCGGACACGTTCAGGTAGCCTACTCGACCGATCCAATACAGTTGGTCCTATATCTAGCGACACTTCGAAAGTGGCAACACTATGGTCGGATCCGATACAAAGCATAGATTAAGCAATCGACCCAAGGAATTTTTCACATGATTGACTTGAGACAGAGACAGGTTAAGCAAGCCGTCAACAAAGTCATGTCGTGACATGGGCACTAGGATACTAGACTCGTTTACCGAAGACCAAACAGTTCCTGGCAAGTTGAAGTCACCAAGAACTATCGATATGATCTTTATCTGATAGCGAGGAAGAAACAGCGGTTAAAGCGGACAAGTGCTGCTCATAAATTGAGATATCCGAAGAAGGTGGAATATATGAGCAAGTAATGAATATAGCGAAAGCGGGAAGAATCAGTTTTACACACAGGAATTCCAGTTCCTGTTGGACTTGGACTGTGAAGTGTTCCGACGCGAAGTTAGAGTTCACTGCAATCAGAACCCCTCCTGCACGTCGAGACGAACGATCTTTCCTAAAAGTTTTGTACCGGCCTGTCAAAACCTCGGAACTAAGAATGTCCGGCTTTAACCAGGTTTCAGTAAACACAATAACGTGGGAAGCAAATGCAACACTATCCGGAAAAGAATGCTGAGTTTACTACGCAAGCCTCTAACATTCTGATAAGTTACTAAGAGAGAAGTTAGTTTTTTAGAAGGGTTGAGGAAGTTGAGGTTGATGTTGAGGATGAGGATGGCACACTGGGATGATTTGTGAGAGTTATTGGGGGCCTATTCTTCTTCTTTGCCTTAATCTCCTTCACCACCAAATGCTCCGGCCAAAATTTGGCAGAGCAAATGGTGTCAAACTGAGTTGGGGAGACGCTTATCTTAAAAGAGGCTATCTCCCTGGCATAAGAGAAGTTGAACTTCTCCACCTTGAAACCCACGGCTTTTATTCTGCTTTGAATAAAAGCAGTTACATCATTCGATGTGAGATCAGGGGCCAGCCGTGAGACAAAAACTTGTCGTTTTGGTGGGACTCCCACCAGTGGTTTGGGCACCACAGGCCTAGTACCTGTGGTGGCAATATCCGGAGGTCCGGAACGTCTATTTACTGGTGGGATGGGGATGGACGAGACAACTAGTGAGCTTGCGGACACTACGGACACGGACGCTGCAGACGTACTTGGCTGCACATTCTCCGAAGCGATGAATTCGGCAACCGAATCTGCATCGCCAGCAGCTGTCGTTGCACTTGGGGTAGCAAACGAAATCAGCTGCTGCACACTTTGAGTGGTCGGAGTCCGATTTTCGGCAACGAGCGGCTGAGCGACTATTGGCACTTGCAGATCCCGCGGAGTGACCCTTTTGCGCCTCGGAGACTCATTCAGCAGTTTCAAACCGCAAAACTGAGCCTCCATGGCTAGGAACCGATCGTATTGGTTTTTAAAACCAACGGTCAGCTCCTTAAAGCCACTGCGTCTGCCTCATAAATGTACCATGTCATTCTCCACCGCACGGCATGCCTCGCAACTGTAGTGCAAACCATTACGCTTTGAAATGGCATCTCCCACAAGGCCAGAAAATCCAGCGCATTTTGCGTGCACTACGCTGTCGCAGAGCCAGCAGGGGATAATCGGCTGATCGTGGGTGATCTGCTTATTGCATGATTTTTTGGTGCAGACCACAGCGAATTCCATTTTAATTATTAAAAAAAAAAAAAAAAAAAAAATCAACTATTTAAAATTCTAAAACAAATTGGTATCAGACCAATGTGCCAGACAAACGCTCAAAGCGGAATTAGTAAAAAGAGAGCGGGGAGGAGAGCGGTTATATCGAGAGCTACTAAACAGAGAGCTCAGAAAGTTAAAAGAGCGAGAGAGAAAGAACAGTTATTTGGATAATAGGGAGAGAGTGATAGCTAAAGCAAAGGCTACGAGATAAAGAGCGGGCTAAACTCAGCGTGAGCGTACTTACAGAAAGCAACACACAAACACACGATTAACCAACGCACAGAATTAATTTCAAAATCAAATTTTTAATAATAACAATAGGCATGCACTCGCGTTATAGGACAGATTTTCTACTGTAGGTTAAATGAGGATTTTAATCGAGGTTTATTTTGAAAAAACACCGGCTGTATTTGCAAAATAAAAGGAAAAGAAGCGGAGCGCAAAACAAAAACACGTCTGGTCACTACAAAGAGAACGAACGAATTTCGAACGAATATAGGCTACTAGGATAATCGTGACTAGGTAATCAGCTTAATTGAATATACCTATCTAAAGTATATTCAATTAAGCTGAAATTAAGATAAATTATATGTATACAAATATGATGATTAAAGATCTTAACATAATAGGGTCGGCTAATGATAGGAGTATTGATAGAATAACCATAAGTATGTTATAAAACTAGGAACATATTCGAAGGGTTATCAGCTTGAATACTACAAAGAACGGATCGATGCATCTTTAAGGTGCACAGCAATTGTTTGTTGGGTTATTCCAATCATACGTTCGGCTATCGTTATGGACTGAATTTCAGAAAATTACATCGGCTTGCGAAAGATCAGAGCAAAACAAATACTCGAACAACTGGGTCGGTCAGCATTCCAGCACTGCCGAGAAGTTCACGGTCGAGGCATGGAAAAACTTTAATGTCCCCTCGTCTCGATTGGAATTTGAATACACATACATATAGACAACGTTCACAGTTAAACACTCACATTTCGATCACTCCAACGATGAAAGCGCTTCTATGTGGTTGATGGGGTGGCTGCAAACTTGTAAATATCAGTGTGTTAGAACAGTTAGTCGATATGCTCGAGTATTGGTCTTATTCATTTCTTCATAGCTGCTCTTATCTTTACAAAATCAAAACAAACCGAAGCACAAGCATTGCTGATTCCTAACACACAAATCCGAGCCACGGTCTATGATCGCAACCAAAAACCGAAAAACCGCAAACCGAAGAGAATACGGGGGGTACGGCTTACGGCACTACGTACGGCGCTATGTACGGTATTAAGTACGGCCAAACCTGTAGATAGTTTTTAAAAAAGAACTTTACTTTTTTTTGGCCGGCTCTTCGGGTGGAGTTTAACTCACCTGAAGGGCTCTGCCTTCGATTAGTACAGGTAGAATTGGCCTGTGGATCTGTTACCCAACTGTCGAGGTTAGAATTTTAGTTTTTTTTCACTGCACTGAAGTTCGTTTTTACAGACGTCCGTCTGGGATCACTAGCACTATAGAAAAGACAGACCTACGCCACTCTCCATCCTCATGTCACACAGAAACGCGGTCTAACGAGATAAAAACAGTCTCCTGAATCTAAGCTACCTCGCCACCAATTTTCAGCCAAATCGGTTCAGCCGTTCTTGAGTTATAAAAAGTGTAACTAACACTAATTTCTTTTATATATCTTGGACGTTGACATGCAATGACTGCATCTTTCAAGACGCGATGAAATTACTGCAACATCCAATGCCCCGTGGGACACCAGCAGAACAACCAGCGGCTGTTACGCGCGGATCCCAGGCATCGCAGCCCTCCTCCCACCCAACCGAACGAGGGGAGGGCGTTAACCGAACCGAACGCGAACATGCAGGAAAGATAGTAGCTGTTAGACTAATAATCGAGGAAAAATATAACTAAACATTAATAGAAAAATATAAATATATATATATAGAGACTAAGCCATTTTTCTTATTCAATTAATATTGACTAGCATATTCTTTGCCGACGTTTAGTAACTTCTGAAACTCATCTTCTTTTTTGGTTAGTATTTGGTTATAGTCTTGCATAAGTTTAACAGTATGTTCGGCTGTATCATTAACCACTTTTAAATGCTTTAATATTTTAAAAGCATTTTGAAAATCTTCATTACTATTGTATGCCGTTCTGAATGATCTTCAGTTAAAAAATCTTTGAAAATATTCAACCGATCAACAAATTTTTTAGAGCTAGCTGTCACAAAATCAGATAGTCTCTTTGTAATAAACGTTGGCAAATCTATTAATTTAAAAACTAGGTATTTTGTAAAAGTTTCGACACCGTCATGGTCAACACAAAGTGTCAAGAGTTGCTTGGTCATTTCTCGTTTCTCAATGAAAGCAAGTTTATCGTCAAAAAATGCAATGAATCTAAAAAAAAAGAAAAAGTGACATTTAACAACATTTCCCGTTACATATATAATAAGAGACGAACCGATCATATTTAAAACTTGCGGCTGCATCGACCGCTGTACCGACATTCCGGCCGCCTTGAACAACCGCACGTCGGTCTTCAATCTGCTGGTAGCTGGGCCAATTTCTGAATTGGGCGCTTAGTGACGCCCCCTCCTGTCCGCACCTCGGCCACCCTGACCCTTCCATCCGCTCCTTCGACGACGCTGATCACCCTGCCGGTGATCCACCGCTGCGGCGGCGTGTGGTCTTCGTGAACCACCACCATAGCCCCTTCCTCTATGTTGGGCTCCAGCGTTTGCCACTTGCTGCGACGCTGGAGGCAGTGGCTGTTCCTACGACAAGGCCTGCCAGAATCACCGTTTGAGCTCTGAGAGCAGTTGCCACCTCTTGGTAAAGGTGGTACCGCTGCTCAGTGCGTCTGGCTCGAACCCTTGCGGCAGCGAGCGAAGGGCCTGGCCGATCAGCAAGTGGCCTGGTGTGAGCCCCTCTCCGTCATTGGGATCTGTACTGGCCGAAGTGAGTGGCCTGAAGTTCAGAACGGCCTCTGCCTCGGCCAAAACCGTCCGAACCTCGCTCTCCGTGAGCGCGACGTTGTCGATCTGCCGGACGACGATTTGTTTCGCCGACTTGGCCGCCGCCTCCCACAAGAACTTCCAGTCCACCCTTTGCTCCGCTGCGAACGTCCGCAGGCTGGGCTGCTGCTCCTCGAACGCTTCCTGCAACTTCCTGAGCTCGTTCCGGGCTCCGACAAAGTTCGTCCCGTTGTCGGAATACATCCTCTGCGGAACGCCACGTCTTGCGATGAAGCTTTTAAGCGATATAAGTCAACAATTAGTTGACAGGTCCGGGACAAGCTCTAAATGGACGGCCTTCGAAGCGAAACAAACAAATACCGGATATACATTTTGACGGGCGGACGTCCTCGAATCCGAAGCGAGACGTTAATAGGACCATACAAATCCATCCCACAAATCAGGAATGGACGACCTTCTCTAAACCTGTCTGCCGGCAGATTTCCCATGATCTGACTCATCAATTTTTGTTTGTAGCGAAAACAATGGATGCATCTCCTAACTATCCGAGTGCATTCCCGACGTGCATATACGAGCAAAATCTCCTATCTCAGCAGACTAACTAGTGTCTTTGCATTGGCATGACAATTTTTTAAGTGCAAGTTCCTCAAAAAAAGTTAAACTTACTGACTCTTGGCGGCCAGTAGAATTGGAAACTTAACCTCAAGTGGCACAGGCGCATGCAACAACCTGTCTCCCACCCTGATAAGCGAAAACGTTCGCCCTTTTTCGGACAGCTTTTGGACAAACGACATCATTTGCAAGCTTGGCGGCAGAGCCTGTCCCTTTTTCAATTGTTTAAACTCTTGCGGAAAGACACTTCGTTGAACCAGCTCCATCAATTTGAGAGACGATTGCTGCAACTCCTTTACAGTCAACTCCCTGGAGCGCTCTTTTTCCCTGTCGATGTTTAAAAAACGGTACACATAGGCAAGTACTCGAACTAATTTAGTGTACGACAAAAAACCAGCAAATATCTGATTGGGAAATGAGTCCTCAACACCAATTAACACTTGGGCGGACTTTTTTACCTCCGAATCCCTTACATCGACTGGGATGTTAAAATGCTAGTTCTCTGGTCAACAATGCTCAGGCTCACATACAAATTTAGGACCTTCTAGCCAAATTGACTCAAGGAGTTCAGGGACGTCGCATCCACGAGAAGTCAAGTCCGCTGGACTTGACAGCGAAGGCACATGACGCCATTTAATACCTTCTGATAGCTCCTGAATCGTGGCTACCCTATTTGACACGAAAACAGCAAGCGACGATGGCGGCGGAGTCTTTATCCAATGTAGCGTTATTTCGGAGTCCGTCCAGAAATAAACGCTCTCGATTCTGCATTTGTCAAGAACATGTTTGACGTAGGACAAAAATTGAGCCAAGAGAGTGGCGGCGCATAGTTCAAGCCTTGGTATGGTTTTCGTCTTTAGTGGAGCAACTCTAGCTTTTGCTGCCAGCAATCGACAGCAGACTTGATCACTTTCGATTGCTTGAATTATAAAGGCAACAGCCGTATGCTTTACTAGAAGCGTCTGCGAAACCGTGAACTTGAACAGCTGAGCACCCACTGGCAAAAGTGTACCTTGGAATGGTCACTGTGTGAAGATTCCGCAAATTCTTCCTCAAACCTTCCCAACTTGAATGCAATTCGATTGGAATCGCTTCATCCCATTCCAACTGTAGTTGCCAAAGTCTTTGGAAAAGAATTTCGGACGTTATGCCAATAGGGCACAGCAATCCCAACGTACCGAATAATCGCGCACTCACTGAGAGAATTGTGCGCTTTTTAGGGGTCACATCCGTGAAACTTTCCTCTAAATGAAAGCGGAATGTGTCTGCTTGCGGACTCCACCGCATACCTAAGGCTTTGGTCGAATCGGCATAATTGAAATTATGGGATTTTTCCATGTTGATCCCTTCAGCTAGTTGTGGATGGTTTGAAAATCATTTAAACAGCTCGAAGCCACCGTAATTTAGGATTTCGGACACTTGATTACACATCACATTCAACATGTCAGTCTCAACGGCTCCAGTAAGCATGTCGTCCACATAAAAATCGTTGCAAATTATGTCGGAACCGATCTCATGTGTATCTCTATGACGAACTCCAAGTTCTTGCAAGTAAGGGATGGCAAGATAGTAGGTGACAGTATTTAAACAAAAAATGTTTACTCCTCAGCTGAATTCTCTCGCAATACTATGAACTGAAAGTTGCGGTCGTCTTCAGTCATAGTTACTTGCCTGTATATTTTCGATATATCTGCTGTTAAGGCAAAGCGATTCAAACGAAATCTAACGAGAAATAATACCAATTGCCCCTGAATAGTGGGCCCCACCATTAAAATGTCGTTTAATGACTGCGCCGAGGTAGTCTTCGCTGACGCGTCGAAAACGACTCGAAGTTTGGTTGAGGTACTATCAGGCCTCAGGACGCATTGATGTGGTATGAAGTAGTGTGGTCCTGGTGGAATAATATTAGCTGTTGGAGACATATGACCGAGCTCGTTCATAAAAGCAACGTACATTTCGCGACGCTAACTGTCTATCAGACTTCTACGTTCTAATCGGCGCTTGGCCACATTGAACGAAGATCCAAGCATATGGGGATCAGATTTCAAGTACAGGCGAACTTCAAAATACCCTGAATTCGAATTGGACACGTTTTTACAAAGTGGTCCTCACAAACAATTTCTTCTGCTGAATATTTTACTAATGTTTATTTTCTGGAACAGTATCTAGCTCCCAAGGCCTTTCAACAAGGCCTCCCAACTCCATGTCTTCCTTTGACGGAGCTGCGACACAACACGCAGCTTCTTGTTGTTGTTGTTTGCATCGTCCAGAAACTACCCATCCCAGGAGAGTTTTCCTTAGTAACAGACCTCCATTATTAAGTCTGAGTTGCCCGGTGCACAACAGCTCGAAAAATGAGTCTGCTCCAAGCAACATATCTACCCTTTGAGGTCGATGGAACGCTGGATCTGCCAACTCCACGTTCGCCGGAATTTTCCACTGCTTGATGGGAAGACTATTATCCGGCTGCTGGTTCGTAATGCTGCTGAAAACCCAAAAACACTTTACTGCTTTTCGACACTTTACTACTCGAGACCGAGCTTGACTTTCCTACGGATGTTATTGTCAAGCAACGGTTAACTCTTGACAACCTTAGAGACTGCGCCAGGCTTTCCGTCATGAAATTGACCTGCGAGCCTGACTCCAATAGTGCTCTTGCGAACTGAACTTGGCCAAACCTGTCTCGAACTCGAACCATTGCTGTGGCCAGGATGACGTGCACAGGCTCAGTGGAAACACGTTCAACCTGCGCAGGATGGGACGAAGCCTGCACTCTATTGGCCTGACCTTGCGAGTCCGAACTCTGATTTGCATTCGAAACGCCATATCTATGCAATAGTGTGTGGTGGCCCTGTAAACAAACTCTGCACTTAGAGGATGTTCACTGCCCAGATTGAAGGCAATTAATGCACAGCTGCTTGCCCTTTGCGAAGTCGAACCGCTCCAACACTGGTATCGCATCAAATCCATGACAATGTAGAATCGAGTGGTGGGAGCCACCATTTATGCACTTTGGATCGATAGACTTTTCTGCCCTTGCGCAAGAAAACGTCGACCTGGTGTTTTTCTTGCTGGTGGAAGGCATGTCGAACTTTGATTTTCCTCGTTCTTTGGAAGATTCCTCTGCTGAAAGGTGCTGGTACCGCCTATTTAAAGTTTTCGCACAATCGGACCAGCGAAGCAGCACATCATAGTCCAGCTGCTCCTTATATTTCGATTTTGTATATGAATCTACCTTCGACAACGCCAGATGTATGATCATGACGTTAGCAACCTCTCGCTCGTCTCCCAATGATAAAAGCGACTCGAAAAATGCTGACACGGAATCTATAACTAATCGCAGAGAAGAAGCGGAAGGCTTAGTCATGGCCGGGATACCAAACAACTGGGCAAGTGTACCGAAATATATTAAGCACTTGTCATACACCCCCTTCAATCTTGCTAAAGCCTTTGAATAGTTTGCATCTGAAACTGGAAATGCCTGTGTAGTTCCCAAGGCTTCATCGGACAAGCACGAAATGAGATGGTTGAACTTCTCAATATTGGACAACGACCGGTCGGAATCTACCAAACTTTCGAACAAATTAATAAATTTTTTATATTCCGCGTGCTTGCCGCTGAACTTTGGCAACTTTAATTTTGGCAAATTAGAAGGGTGCTGCACGGGAAATAAATTTCATTGCGGTTTTGAAGACCTGTTTGGTGCTGCCGACATGTACAACGCCTTTGTAACCACACACGTTTCATCTAATTCTGACTTTTCCGAGTAATCTGGATCTAAACTGTCGATCTCGGACTTCAGGGCCATTGGTTTGGTAATGTACGAATCTAAGATTTCCAAACGACATTGGATTTGTAGTGGATCTAGCGAAATTGCACCCTCCTCGAACGCTATTCTCATTCGATTAATATCTTCGGTTACCTTTTCCCGCCGCGTATATAATTTGGTCAGCTTCGCGCTTCCACACATCCCGCCCGCCGTTGGCTTCTCTTCACCAGTCTTTTGAGCCATTTTGTTCTAATTATTAAATAAAATGCTGAAATTAAATGCACTGCGTTCCCACCGAACAATATTCGAACATTAAGAGCATGGCAATGCGCATTAGCTTACCGCTGCAAGGGCCAATGTTTTCTTGAAACGAAAGACGGAATATTGCAACCCAAGAACCGAAATAAGTGGTAAACTTTTGCATTGGCGCGTTCTGATACTCTTCCTCGTTTAAAAAGTGACACACGAATATTCAACCGTTTGGGCATATTCATGTACTGTTCAATGCCAAGCCAATAGGTATTTTTGCTATTATTTTAGCCGCTATTGCTTTGGCATTGTACCTGATCGTCGGATTAATCCACTCCCCTGGGCGATGTCAACTCCGTATTCATCCTTCTTATGTCTTGGCTCTTCAACACGCTCTTCCTTCTCCGATGGTCTTCTGGCGATGGCGTTCCTTCCTTTGTGACGGGTTGTGTTTTACGACGCGACAAGCGGTTATTCGCGAACAGCGTTCTTGTCCAAACGAAAATTTGCGATCACGAAAGCTAATCCCAAGGTCCCTGCTCGGGCGCCATGTAGAATTTTGCGTAAATTAATTTTAACTGCCTTTACTCAGGCTTCGGACACGGGGGACTAGCGGGGTGAATCAGAGCTGTTGCGGCAAAGACGAGAACTGAAAAACACGACCGTTTTAAATCAATTCGAGATTGCGACTCTCTCAGTTTGTTACAACAGGCTATGCTGCAGCGAATATTGCTCAACATCGTTTTGTTGCTTAAATAATAATTAAATAATTAAAAATAATAATAATAATAAAATAAAATAAAAAGATAAATACATACAATAAGAAAAAATAAAAAAAGTATTAGTATTAGTCATAATAAAAATATTAGTCATACTAAACATGTTAGAATAAGAAAATCATGCTGTTTAAAAGCACACAACTATGTGAAACCATGTGACTAGCGCATTAACATAAAGTAAAAATACTGTCGCGTTTGGAATATACATATAGTGACATATCTATAGTCCATGCTCCGCATACCCTTATCTATGTCTGTTACCCTGCACCCACATACTATAAACAATCCAACACCCTCAGCTTCGAATCCCATAAACCATCCCACGCTCGAAGTGGACCACTTGTAGCCGACAGCCGGCAATGTAAACAAACACCCTAAGCTAGGAGTCGAACATAAAACAATAGATGCCGCGTATCCAGCCGCACTAGAATCACGCCACCCTCCAGAGATCAATTAATAATCGATTCTCAAGAACCACGCCATCCTAGCTCACCAATCAGAATTGGGCACAAAACCAAGGAGGCCACATCCACCCCAAGTAATGCAACACCGATCATACGCAGCGGAAGCCTTTCATCAAAAGCCGCCTTCCCACACATCGATCGAGTCACGTACTCCATCACCGAAGCCGAAGCCGAAGCCAACGCCCCCGAATCCCAATCCGAGCATCGTAATATAAATAGTCTACATCTAAGAAGGCACATGAGTTCTGTTCAAGACAAACGTCAATCGCGACACCGTCGGAGAGTTCACCCAAGTTAATTCCGTTTAAGACATCTGACCTTAGTCAACGTCGGGGAAACTAACTAACAATTGTACGCTAAGTTTAAGGAAATAAATAAATCTTTTTAAAAACTTAAACTCGAGTGTCGCATACTTAACTGGCGCAGTCGGTAGGATCTCAGTTAAAAGTGAATTATTTTTTTTAGACGATCAATTGGCGTAGTGACAGTTACAGTGTGTAATAACCTACAGTGATCAGAGAAAAAGTAACGCTATTACTAAAGAGATCCCCCAAAGAATCTACACACGATTCAAACTCAATTAATATTAGTGAAAAAAAAAAAATATATATAACAAACTACCCATACAAAAATAAAAAATCAACATGCCGCTATCAGAGTTACACTTGAACCAAGCCCTGAAGTCAATCAGGCAAATTCCACCATATGATGATGCCAAGAACGTCCAAGCTCGTTCATAAGCAGGATCGAGTACATCTCTGAATTGTACCCAACAGAAGACATCAGACAACAGAGCGTCATGTACGGAGCCACTGAGGGTCAACTGTGCGGACGAGCACAACTTTTGTCACAAAGCCTTCAGTCCAATACCTGGACCGATCTAAAGGCAGCGCTAATCAGCAAATTCAATAATCACACTCCATACGAGACGCTGCTACAACAACTACACGACACCAAATTCAATGGGAGTATTCGTAAGTTTGTAGAAGAACTGGAAATTAAGTCAAATGTTATAATAAGCAAACTAAATCTGGAGACTAGCCCAGAAAATAAAATAATTTTTAAAAACGCTCTGGCAAATGCCACCAGACATACAATAGAAGATGCTTTACCCAATAAATTGTTCATCATTTTATCAAAGAAAGACATTTCTACTATAGCTAATCTAGAAAAATCAGCTCAAGAGTTAGGAATCTACGAAAATTTCGTAACTGATAACAAGAATCACGAACACCCCGGAAATACAAAATATCAGAGAAAAGTATGTCATGGATTTCTATTTGATAGGCAATCAACAATTTCTATCATGCATCGATGTATATTCTAAATTCGCTACCCTTGTAGAAGTTAAGAGTCGTGACTGGTTAGAAACAAAGAGAGCCATCATAAAAGTCTTTAACGAAATGGGCAAGCCTCAGGGAATTAAAGCCGACAAAGATTCAGCCTTTATGTGCGCAGCATTGCAAGCATGGTTGAATGCGGAAAATGTGAAAATCGAAATCACTACCAGTAAAAACGGAGTTTCTGATGTAGAACGGCTACATAAAACGATCAATGAAAAATTAAGAATTATTTCAAGCGAGGATAACATAGAGAACAGGCTCACAAAATTCGAGTTAATTCTATACCCTTATAACCATAAAACGGTTCATAATCAGCCAGGCTCCGTTTTTCACTTTCACAAAGTTTTCCGATTTTCTTTTGAAATCACATAAATTGGGGCTCTCGTTTTCCCATTCCGCAAGATTTCTTCGTTTTCAAAACGAAAACATTTTCGTTGACGAAATGAAAAGTAAACTGCTTTTTATACAACAAAACAAACCTTAATTGCAAAAGAAAAAAAATAGATGACGTATTGATGCATTAACATAAACTTGACACCTATATCAGGGTAATTTAAACTGTGCTTTCTTTATAAATAATTTTATTTTAACCCAACCTCAAATTTGGTTCGGAAAAAATTGGCCACGGCAAAAACAATTTTCGTTTTGGTGTAAACAGCTGACGCATTCCGATTTGGTTATCGGAACGTTGGCAAGAAATAAATTTTTGCGCATAACAGCACAAATGTGCATGTAACAGCTCAGACTGTGCTTGTAACATGCGCTTAACAGAACATCTGGGTGAGCACAGCTGTTTCCCGCCCAATTTAATTCGGACTTCGAAATGTATCATATCGATAACAAAAATATGTGAAAACTGGAGCACCTTAAAACGAAAACGAAACGTTTTGGCTGAAAACGTAATCCGCAAAAGTAAATGAAAAACGGAGCCTGCCTGAATACTACAAAAAGAACCTCAGTTGATATCTTTCTGTACGCCGGACTACCAGATTATAACACCCAACTGAATAAGGTCAGAAAGATCAATCATTTAAATAACGATAGAATCGACTTTGAAGTAGACACACGCTACAAGAGTGCACCCCTAGTTAAAATAAAAACAACCAATCCGTTCAAAAGAACAGGGGAAATTCGGCAGGTAGACGAAAAACACTTTGAAGAGAAAAATAGAGGGAGGAAAATCACCCACTATAAAACAAAATTCAAAAGAAAGAAAAAATCAAATAAAAGTAAATATGATAATTGCAGAGTACCCGAAGATAGTACTGGGAATCTAGAGCTACAACATGATTAAGATTATAATCTTACTAATGTTCACCGTCCTACAGTCTACCGGACAGAATATAGAGATAGATCCCATCAACTCAAGGAATGGATATCTCATATTCAGAACAGATACCATTAATATACCCATTAATTATGAATATCATTATTTAACAATTAATATAACAAGAACAGATGAAATATATCAGAGTTTACTAGACCAGGCAACCCAATTTAATAACGTAATCCAAGTTCAATATTTAGTCGAGAAATTGCAACGTGAATTCAATGGCATAAAAATAGCCAAAAGAAACAAAAGAGGCCTTATAAATGCAGTAGGCACAATCTATAAATATCTATTTGGAACGTTAGATCAAGATGATAAAGTCGAACTAGAAGGGAAAATAGAAAATCTGGCTAGCCACAGTGTTCAAGCTAACGAATTAAACTTAATAATTCAAGCAGTAAATTCTGGCATAGAAGTTGTCAATAAATTAAACAAGGATAATGATAGAAATAAGCAATTAGAAATACTAATATTTAACCTTCAACATTTTACTGAGTACATAGAGGATATTGAATTAGGCATGCAGCTAACAAGATTAGGGATTTTTAATCCAAAATTATTAAAGCAAGATTACCTGAAACACATCGATTCAGAGAAATTATTAAATATCAAAACATCTACCTGGTTGAAATCAGACACTAACGAAATACTAATAATTTCCAACATCCCACGAGAGATCAGAAATATTCCTATACTTAAAACTGTACCATATCCAGATGAAGACAATAACATTCTTACTGATCTAACGCAAAAGAATTATTACGTTCTAGACAACGAGGTATATGAGAAAGAATCAAAACGAAAAATAAATGACGAATGTATATCAGGAATAGTCAAGCAAATAGCAACAAAATGTCCATACACCAAAGCACACCAAAACTTTCAAGTAAGTTTCATAGAACCCAATATATTGTTAACTTGAAATTACCAAAACCATATTAAACCAAGATTGCCTAAACCAAGAAATAAAAGTAGAAGGCAACGCATTAATAAAAATACATAATTGCAGTATACAATTAAATGAATTCTTAATATCTAACTCAATACCACAATTTGCACAAAGTATATACATCAACAATAACGTAACAAAAATCAAACCATTGTCTTATTTGCAAACCAAAGAAATCGTAATAGAAAATACGCGATTTAATAATGTATTACATGTAACCTCATTACTGCTATTTGTCATAATCATAGTAGGATTAAGCTACAAATTGTTTAATCTAAGTAAAAGCAATAAGCCTAAACCCGACTCACACATAGAAACATCTCTAGACGAAGACGGGGAATCCCCAGCGGGCACAGTTTTAAATGCACCTGAACTATATAAAAGGATAATCGCCTGAGGACAGGCGATTTGGGAGTGACATATCTATAGTCCATGCTCCGCATACCCTTATCTATGTCTGTTACCCTGCACCCACATACTATAAACAATCCAACACCCTCAGCTTCGAATCCCATAAACCATCCCACGCTCGAAGTGGACCACTTGTAGCCGACAGCCGGCAATGTAAACAAACACCCTAAGCTAGGAGTCGAACATAAAACAATAGATGCCGCGTATCCAGCCACACTAGAATCACGCCACCCTCCAGAGATCAATTACTAATCGATTCTCAAGAACCACGCCATCCTAGCTCACCAATCAGAATTGGGCACAAAACCAAGGAGGCCACATCCACCCCAAGTAATGCAACACCGATCATACGCAGCGGAAGCCTTTCATCAAAAGCCGCCTTCCCACACATCGATCGAGTCACGTACTCCATCATCGAAGCCGAAGCCGAAGCCAACGCCCCCGAATCCCAATCCGAGCATCGTAATATAAATAGTCTACATCTAAGGAGGCACATGAGTTCTGTTCAAGACAAACGTCAATCGCGACACCGTCGGAGAGTTCACCCAAGTTAATTCCGTTTAAGACATCTGACCTTAGTCAACGTCGGGGAAACTAACTAACAATTGTACGCTAAGTTTAAGGAAATAAATAAATCTTTTTAAAAACTTAAACTCGAGTGTCGCATACTTAACTATATATATGAAATAAATAAATGGTAAAATGCAAGTGTGATATTTTCATAAATAAATAAATACCAAAAATGGCTGCAAGTCTTTTGTAAAACGACATTTGCAAGTTTCGGTTAAAATTCTTTATAGTTGTACCTTTCGCATACAAATTGAAAGTCCAGATTTGGAGCTTCCACCTGATGTTGACAGAAACAAATAATTTTTATAAAAACGCACTGTAAAACGAGGGGGAAAGTTGTGAGTTGCTGGTGCGAACGAAACTCTACATATATACCCAATACATAGTCAGTATGGCTCTCCTCCGCCAGACGGCGCTAACATTGAACGACACGACAAAGAAAGCGTGAGAGAGAGACAAAAATTATTCAGAACGTGTCGTCGGGCGCTGCGTAGCCACTGCAAATGTATTTTTTCCTTTTGATTATAATAATGATACGATCGGTTCAGATTCTGCCGTCTGGACGATATAGTCATTCTCTACGAGTATGCGTTTTTGGTTTTTTCGTATCTTTAAAATTGTGGATGCTACAGATTTTCGTCTTTTGTGGGGGTGGAAAGGGGCGTAGCGAAGTTTTGAAATACACTTGTAACAGTGACATATCACAGAAGTCTGAATACAAAATGTCGTTGCTCTAGCTCTTATAGTCTCTGACCACTAGGCGCTCATAGGGACGGACAGACGGACAGAAGGACAGACAGACATGGCTTTATCGACTCGGCTATTGATGCTGATCAAGAATATATATCCTTTATGGGGTCGGAAACACTTCCTTCTGGACGTTACACACATCCACTTTCACCGCAAATCTATACTCATTTTGAGTATCGGGTATTATAATGGACGACAGTCTAGAGGCGTGAGTGACGATCTGCCAGTGCCCTATGATGGCTAGAGTAACTGCAGAGCACTGTGCTCTGCTGCTCTATACAGCGCTGCCGAGCTCTTCTTCGATCGATATGGCCATATCAATCTTGGGACTTTACAGGAAACGGTTTGCTGCCATCTCCTTTGCACTTTGCTCGAATAATTCGTGCGTGAGAAGCCTGCACGTATCCAAAGGCATCACTACTTGCTCCCTCTCTGATAAGAGAGGAATCGTAGTGCCCTGCCAGTCCCTGTGACCGGGGACCCATATAAGGAAGAGATCTAACTGCTCTGCGATCTGATGCAGAGACCTGCGGCAGTCGTTTACAGTCGCTTGGCTGTCCGAGAAGACGCACACTAAGTGCGTGTCTAGGAGTAGTTTGAAAATAATAGAAATGGCCTCCTTGATGGCCACAACCTCCGCTTGGAACACATTACAGTGATCCGGGAGCCTGAAGCAATTCAGTAAACTCCGCCTCCCACGCGGCCGTCTAACTTTGAGCCATCAGTGTAGAAGTGGACCGCATTTGGACCGTCCATCTCCCAGCCCTCCCCTAGGTGGGATTGATACCTGGAAAGGCGTCGAGAGGTGATCACTAGGGATTCAGTAATCTGTCCTCTCTAGTAATTGCGGCAAACTCGTCAGGATTCCCGAGTGCCCAACCGCGGTTGCTTTCCACAGTTTGGCTTCCTTCATTCTGAGGGCGGAAAGTATTGCAACCTTCTTTCCCATGAGGTCTACGGGAATATGGTCCAGCATGGTATCGATGGCTTCACCTGAGGAAGTGCGTAGCCCGCCAGTTATGCATAGCTCTGCCATGCGTTGAACTCTGCTGAGTTTGTTGAGACAAGTTCTTTTGTCTAAGGCTGGCCATCATACCACCACTCCATAGAGCATGATTGGTCATATGATGGCGGTGTAAAGCCACCGAACTATATAAGGCGTCATTCCCCATTCTAGTCCGATGGTTTTTCTGCAAGTATAGAGGGCCACTGTGGCCTTCTATACTCTATTCTCTATGCTCAGTTTCCAATCGAGCTTTCTGTCGAGGATTAGGCCAATATACTTGGCATTGTTGCTAAAGGCTAGCGCTTCCCCACAGAGTTTTGGGGAGTCAGTACTTGAACTTTGTACTTCTTAGTGAATAGCACAAGTTCCGTTTTTGCCGGGTCAACACCTAGCCCGCATTTGTCTGCCCATTTTGACATCTTCATGAGAGTACTTGTCATGCACTCACACAACGTCTGCGGAAATTTACCGGAGAATGCTATAGCAACATCGCCCGCATACGCCACCACGCGGCAACCACCCCCTCTATCTCCCGCAGCAGTTCGTTCACTGCCACGTTCCATAGGAGGGGCGAGAGGACTCCGCCCTGCGTTGTTCCTCTGCTGACAAATCTGATGGATGTTGACGTCCCCAGTGATGCCTCAACCGTCCTGCATTTAGCATCTGATCGATGAGGATCACCGTCCGGGAATCAACCCCCAAAGTCCGTGTACCGTGCACTCGTGATTGCGGTCTGGAGGATGTTTTTAATGGCGCCTTCTATGTCTAGGGAAGATACCAGGGTGTACTCCATGCAATTAAGCGGTGTGCGGCCGTTTCGGTGGATCTTCCCTTCCGATAGGAATGCTGGGAGTCCGAGATTAGACTGGGCGAAATGCTCGACATGAGATGCAGTCCCAAATGCCATTCCATCGCCTTTAAAAGGAAGGACGAGACTTAAGGGTCTGAAATCTTTGGGGTCAGTCTGCGTAGGCTTGCCTGCCTTAGGAATGCAAACGACTTTGGTCTGAAGCTGGGCGTCTGGCATGTGACCGTTAGAGAAGACTCCCTCATAGATTCTTTTGAGTCAGATAACGGCTCCTTGTCCGTCGTGGGTCAGTTGGGCAGAGGTGATGTTCTCTGTTCCCTCAGACTTGTAGGGCTTAAAGCTTTTGATTGCCCAAGAAATGTTCTCCAGATTTGGCAACTTCAGGATAGAACTTTAGGAAACAGAAGAGGGAGCTTTGAAACGTCGAGAGAACTCTGCGCAAGCGCGAAGCTTTTGAGCTGTTCTCGATTTCGCTACAGAACTTACGCCAAGAGGCGCGTTTGGCTTTCCTAAGTTCTTAATTATAAATTGACAGGCTGACCTTGTATTCGGCCCAGTTCCGCTCAACGTTCTCAGCCTTACCTTTTTTAAAGAGTCTCCGAAATGCTTTCTGGAGTTCCCCCAGTTTCGGAGTCCACCATTCAGGTTTCTTTCGGCCTCGGTGAAAATTTGAACAAGACGAGTCGTGGCCTCCCTGGAAATCTCCTCCTCAGGTGGAGTCTCAGGGAGAACACGACAGAGGTGGTCTGAGTACCGAGTCCAGTTTGTCCGCCTTAGGTTCCGGAATTGAGCTGGTATCGGTAGTGAAAAAGATAATACGGTTTCCACGTACCTGTGGTCCGAGAAGGAGTGCTCTTCCAGGACCCTCCAGGACACGATGTTCCCCTGTATCTCATGAGAGGCAAGCGTGAGGTCCAGGGCCTTCTTGCGGTTTTTAATAATGAAAGCGTTGTCACTACCCCGGCTTAATAAGACCATCTGTGTGGTCAGTAAGTAACTGAAAAGGTACTCACCCCTTTCGTTTGTGTCAGTGCTTCTCCACTGGCAGTGATGTGCGTTGGCGTCGCACCCCACAATTAGGCCGATGTCCTTGGCCGCACATTCTGCGATTATAGCCCGGAGGTGCGCTTGTGGAGAGGGGTCAGGTTAGTTATGACCCATGTATACGGAGCAGATCCTCAGTGAGCGCTCCTGGCCTTCGAGGCTCACTGCGGTGTGGTCTTCATTGCTGAAATTTGGGAGAAAAAAAGTGCAACTCTCTTTTTGCAAGAATGCAGATAATTTTACCTGCGGTTTCAGCAACGTATAGCCTATAGTCCAACAACTCCTCCCCGACATCGATGTGGCTAAGATCCCTGGCTAGGTCGCTCTCGTCGGACACGTAGACGTCCAAGATGTCGTCCGACACCATGGACGCCGCATCCGACGCCGGGTTGGCCTCCGCACACGAGGCCATTTGAAACCTTTTTGAAACCTTAATAAACAACAAAACAGACAACTTCCTTAGGCAAAGGTACGAACAAAACAAAAAAATAACTACATTTATTACATAAATTGTACGTCTGACCTGGCCGACCAGTGCCTTATCCATTGTTCTTGGGTGGTGGTTCAGCCCAACCCAGAGAACTGCAGCACCGCTTTATCTATTCCGCCTTGCTGCCGGACGTGCGGCTAAGACACCTGCTGGACCGCCGCACAATGGGGAATCAGCCGAAAAGAGGTGGCAAAAGTCGAAGATTTTTGTGAGCGCTTTGGATATAATGAATATACGCATCTAATAAAGAATTTTCCAGAACTTTTAAAAATCAATCAAATTTCAACTGTCAAAAACGGCTATCATAGCTCTTAAATCTCATTTAAAATCATATTTTGATCGTTTTTCGGGCTAGGTTGTGGCGGGTAAATCGGTATGGAAGACGAACGGCTAGACTTAGCTAATAAATAGTTCAAAGAACATATACAAAAAAAATTCTCGGGAAAATTTAGTTATATATTTTTGTAAAGTGCAGTCAAAGTTGAAAAACTTCCCAAAAATTAGGTAATAATGAATGCATATGCTCAGGTACACTCAATATTAGAATAATTTTCCATTTCCCGCTACCTTAATTATGTTGTTGCTTATGAATGAATATTCAGGCTAGTATTTCTACCTTCACCTGTCTTTTTAACCAGGTTTTGTAACCTGCTCTTTATTATGTCAAAAGGTGGTACATATGTGCATATGTATGTCTCTTTATTGAATTGATTTTTAGCACAGGTCTAAAGTCTTGCTTTGACTTATAAAGGATTCAGTTTCGCATAAGCAAACATTAGTGAATACAATTTTTATATATCATTTGTGAGGGTGCGTACGCTCCACCCACATTTTTGCCACCCACCATTCTCTAAGTACCCGAATAGTCTCTTATCTTTAGAAAGGGGGGGGGGGAAAGCCGTTATCACGGCAGACGCCACTGGATTTTCGGGGTTGGTTATCCCAGCAAAAGCAGCGACAACCGAAAGAGAGGAAGACGAAACCCAGCAACAACAGAGAAGCACCAGTAACCGAAAGAAGAGTAGAGGCGAGGCCCAGAAACAACCGAAAGAAACAACGAAGCACCAAGCGATAAGACAAGCCAGCCACAGCAACGACGTGCCAGCAGCGTATCAAGAGCGAGCAGAACGCAGCAGCAGTCTGCGAAACAGAGGCGAAAGCTATTGACGCAGCCGCTTACGCCGATGGAAGCCGAGAAAGGGCGAGAGCGGGAGAGCTTGACCTCTCAACGACGAACATGGCTGACGCTGCCGCCTACGCCGGCAGAAGCCGAGAAACGGCGACAGCGGGAGTGCCAGACCCCCTCAACGACGACCATGGCTGACGCAGCCGCTTACGCCAGTGGAAGCCGAGAGAGAGTAAGAACGAGAGAGCCAGACCTCTCTGACGCAGCAACAACAACAACGCTAGCCAGCCACGCTGATGCTGGATCGGGAGAGCCAGCAGAAGGCATTCTGGCTGGCCGGCTTTGAGCTGGGAACAATCGAGAGAACTAGAAGCTGAGAGAGTTGGTTGGAGAGTGCCGCACGGTCAAAGTAAAGAAAAACGTGCGAACCGCGACCCACGCGAACGGAACGAGTAAACCCGTGACCCAAGGAGGAAGGAGTGTACCAGCGATCCCAGCGAAAACCCCACATCAACGTCGCTTGCGAAGGACAGATCCCCGCCGAACCGTGGCCAAGAAGAAGGAGTTGACGGCGAATAGCGCAGGATAAGGGATAAGCGGGTCTCACGTCGTGAGTGAACGGGCTGCTGAACAGTGCGATAGGTAGGGATTGAAGAAAAGAACAAGTAAAGAACACAATGAACAAACCATCTCGCCGCCAACGGTCCGTATCCATTTACTGGGGAAGCCGGGTTTCAGGGGATCCGTCTCTTCTCCCCATCCTTACACTACTTGCCTGAGTACCCCTCGCCTCCCGTCTCCGTTGTGATTTGTAGTCTAACTGGATCCCGAAAGTGCTATCCGGCGATTGCCTAAGCACTCTCGGTGATGCCTGTCAGTGTCCCCGCGTAGCAACGATCCTCGTAGTAATCCATAGTCTGAAAGGACCGCGAAGGTGCTATCCGGCGATTGCATAAGTGCTCTCGGGTATGCCTGTCGACCTCCCCGTCCGATTCCTCTTCCTTTGACGGAACTGGCGGACCAGCGGGTTCCTCGCAAGGGCCGTCCGGTGATTGCCTCGGCGAGATTCGCTGGCACGTTCCGTGCGACTCCCTCCACGAAGTTGGCCACCCCTCCCTCGAAAGAGTCACTTGGTGATCTCTCTGGATCTTTTCGGGACGCCCGTCGGCGTCCAGAGCCACGCCAGGCCATGCCAGGCACAGGCCCACAGGAGAGACACAGCTTTCGACAACAACTGCTCTTGCGGGAATTAATCGGTGCTGTTAAAGGCAACTCCGCGGGACCGACAGGGTATATCAGATTTGTGGTGAAAACGTCCAAAACGTCAATAGCCGAGTCGATTAAGCCATGTCTGCTTGTCCGTCTGTCCGTCCTATAAGAGCTAGAGCAACGAATTTTGCGCCCCCACAAAAGGCGAAAATCTGTGGCATCCACAATTTTAAAGATACGAGAAAACTAAACGCAAAATCTTAGAGAATGACTAAATCTTATAGCCAGAATGAAAAAAAACAATTTCATTTTTTCTCGCCCTGTCTCTCTCTAACACACACGTTTCATGGTCAGCTTTGCCTGTCGCTAAAAACGAGCGCCTAGATCTCAGAGACTAAAAGAGCTAGAGCAACCAAATTTGGTGTCCACACTCCTATGATATCAAACCTGCATAGGTGAATTTCAAAATTTCTCTCCACCCCCTTCCGCCCCCACAAAGTACGAAAATCTGTGGCATCCGCAGATCTCAGAGACTATTAAAGATAGAGCAGCCAAATTTGATATCCACACTTCTGTTAGATCTCACTATTACAAGTTTATTTCAAAATTTCGCCCCACCCTCTTCCGCCCCTACAAAAGACGAAAATCTGTGGCATTTTGAAGACATGAGAAAATTAAAAACGCACAATCAAAGACAAAGACCATATCTACTAGATTGCCGAACCTGGATCAGATCTGGTCATTATTATAACCAAAAGGAAAAAATGAATTTGCAGTGGCTACGCAGCGCCCGACGACACGTTCTGACTGATTTTCTGTCTCTCTAGCACGCACTCTTTGTCGTTTTTTTTTTTTTTAGCGCAGCACCACACCCACCCCATTTTCCTTGAGCCAGGCCGGCAACCCATTGTAGACAGAGTGTGCTGTAATATGATTAGTTCGTTTCTTTAGATTTATTTATTTTCAAATTTATTATTTAGGAGCGGAGAGTCCGCTCCGCTCAGATTCGCGTTTGTGACTGTATAATCACCTTGATACAGACTTAAGCTGATACATAATGTTCTTATATCTATGTATTGTATATATGTGTCTGCAGAAGGCATGGACATATGATATACGCACAGCGTAACCACTGGCGAGCTGGCTGCAAAGTGCATGCTCAGCGGTTCCCACGCGACGCTATCGGTCTGCACATAAGTGGCTGATCGAGTTACAAGTGCGCTGGAATGTTTGGATGTTTATGTGTGGTCACTTTATGTATTTGCATTATGACAAAGTGTCACACAGTGTTTAATGCTTGAATACACTACAATATACTGGGTAGGCATATACAGTGCCATTGAGACGACACGTCCCGCGACCGTTACACAATAAAGAACAAATGAGACAAAATCGCGCTCAGCAACAACAACAAGACAAAGGTTACCTAGAAACAACGCGTACTTCTCTATACGTGCACCTCAGGTAACCGTACCTACCACAACTGCAGCACTGCAAGCGAATGCCGAGAAAGCACGTTCCCCTCCCCTGCGATATTATGCTCAAGCATCACATTGCAAAGTGAGTCGTGGAGTGCCCAGTGCCCGTCCCCCGAAATTTAATGTCTTACCAGCACAATGCCCTCGCTTACATCTGTGTCTTCGACTCCCCCTCTGCCAACCCCAAAATACGCAAAACGATAACGGACTGGGCTCGATCGCTATTTGCAAATAAAAAGAAAATTCAGCCCTCATTCAGAAAAATAGTGCACCCAAAATAGCCACAACGTCTGTGTGGAGATAATGGTTTTTATCCCCGATCGGCCGACTAATTAAAATAAAAACGATTAAATAAAAACCGACGCAGGTATAAAAATGCGATATGTGCCTTATTGCGCGACATCCAAATTGCAAGTGTCGCTTGCCTGCCCTTTAAAATGCTGCTCCGATCGTAAAGCGCAGCTTCGGTAGGCAGACACAAAGCGGAGATAACGAAGAGCGAGCTTCGAAAATTCACCACCCTTTGGAAGGCAAAGGGATCAACAGATCCATCCTGGAAGGATAGGACCGCTATCTTCCCAACGGCCCTCTTAAAAAGGCTTCTTTGAGTGCGGATGATGGCTACTCTGATGGTTCCATCTTTTCCTGGGTTGACGCTCTCAATGCGGCCAAGCGGCCACCTTAACGGTGGTAGCGTTTCCTCCTTGATCATGATGAGCGGTCTTAGCTTGATGTTTGGAGACGATGACCGCCACTTGCTCCGCTCCTGAAGAATCGAAAGATACGCCGTACTCCATTTTCACCAGAACGCCTGCTTCATTTAACACAGTCGCTGTCATCGACTCAGTAGGTTGACCCGGAGATGTATCACGTCTGGCTCGTCGAATGCAGCATTCGGGACTCCATTGAGAAAGTGGTTTGGCGTGAGCACATCCAGATCATCGGGACTTTCTGTAATTTCAAAAACCGGACGGGAACTTAACAAAGCAAAGATTTCACAAGCCAATGTCTGAATTTCATCAAGAGTAAAAATGTAGGTCCCGACGATGCGATGAAAATGATATTTGGCTGCTTTAACAGCCGCCTCCCACCAACCCCCAAATTGAGGTGAGAGAGGGGGGATGAATTTCCCATCGGTTCCAATAGAAACGCATAGATTTGGTACAGCCAACGTATGCGGATCGCTGCTCCTACAAAATTTGTGGCGTTGTCTGACCAAATGATTCGAGGTTTGGGACGCAGACTTATAAAACGCCTTAGTGCTGCCAGAAAGTATTCTGTGGACAAATTCCGAGCGACTTCCAAAAGAGATGCTTTGGTGCTAAAGAACCCGCAAAATACTTACGTCCACCAATAGGCCAGAACTTTTTCTGAAGCAATCCAAGCAATCCTTGAACTCCTGCGTGGATAAACTTTTCGTGAAAAAAGATGATACAGTGACAGCATGTCCCTTAGGAAGGAGGATTGGGTGCCTCGTGTCGTAGTCCAGTTCGGGATTTTGGAGGCGGCCTCCAACCCGACGCAATCCAAAACTATCCAGAAATGGATTCCATGAGGCGTACCATTTTTGATGTCGCTTACGGTAAGTCGACCCTTCGACCGCGCTAATCCTTTGTTCTTGAGAATGTAAAATCGATATATATAGACTTTTGCCTGAATGGATCCGAATGAGTTTTTAAATTTGCAATCGTACGATAGATCCCTTTCATTTGAAACAACCAATTCTGCATGACGACGTTCTGGTACATCAGTCGGCAATTGCAAGCCTGCAGGCCACTCTGAGCTCTCACGACGCAAAAGTCCTGAGTCCTGAGTCCGATGAAATCGATTAGAAACAAATATATTAAAACTCAATGGTGACTCTCCAATCCAGGCAAGGGCTATGGAAGAATCCGACCAGCAATGTACTTGGCATGGAGCTGATAATCCCTTAACTATGGTGGAAACCAGTTCGGCTAATACGAGGGCAGCCGGATGCTCAAGCTTGAGGATAGTCATCCATTTCAAGGGTGCGACTATGGACTTAGAGCATAAGAGATGAGTTTGAAAAAATGCTAAGAGATTCCGAACACATGTATACACAGGCGCCATATGCTGCCTGACTCGCATCACATAAATATTTTCGCTTTTGTGATGAGGGACCTAGATGAGCCCTAGAGGATCGTAGAAACTAGCTAGTGTAGACAGGACCGAACGCTTCGATATTGGGCCTGCAGCCGTTCCGACGTGAGCGAAGCTAAACAGAAGATTGTCCGTGGTGGGAGAGAGGATGGATCGGGGCTTGGGCGGGCGTTGCTAGTGTTGTGTATCGAATGGTGTATGTGGAGGTGGAGTGAGGTGGTGTCGGTGCCTCGGCTTCTTTGAAATGACTTACACGGACTTTAGATAATTGGATACTTTATTATCAATACTTTCTTAAGTTCTTAGGTTGGCACAACGTCTGTGCTTGGGGCCGGGTTTCTTCGTAAGCTCCCTTCTGGTTCTGGCTGGCGTCTATTTATACGCCCGCCGTCGCCGCGTCAGCGGGATCGAAAGTGTGCTTCCGCGTAGGGCTCGCATTTCACTGTTTTGGCGATCGTGGGTTGACCTGGTTTTGCTTCCCTCCGACCGTGGGATTCGTATTTTGGCGATTGTCGTAAGCTTCTGCGGTGTCATCTTTTCGTGGTTGATGAGCCCGGGAGACTGCACCTGATCGGTCGCTTGGTCCGGAGTGGGGAAGTCCGCGTGACCTGGTGTGTTTGGTCAGCGTTCGTGGAGTCGGCGCGTGTCGAGTAGCTATGTGTGGAGTGGGTGTTCGTATGGCGAATAATATATGTATTATTCGGCGTTGGGAGAGGCGTTGTAGCAAACCCTTTTTGGTTCGTTACAACACCTGAATCTCCTCCTTCGGGTCGTTGCGCCATAGGATGAAATGCACGTGCGTATCGGGATCGTGCGTATCGGGAAACGCGTACACAGCGGTACATTTTGCAGATATCGCCACACAAGGCGATTTTAAAAAAGCGGAAACGAAGCATAGTTATAAGAATTTTAGGTTGGATAGTGGGTCCAGCCATTAGCGCATCATTTAGTGATACCCCAGACGCTATTTTGGCAGATCCATCGAACACTACGCGTAATTTGGTGGTTGTACTATCCTGCTTGTGGACGCAATGGTGAGGCAAGAAGTACTGCGGGAGGTCTGACTGCCGCGAAGCTGGCGACATGTGCCCAAAATCAAGATACTCCTGGAGAAATTCCATATATTTTGCCTTAAACTGTGCATTTTTTGCCAGCTTCCTCTCCAAATTGAGAAATCTACGTAGCGCTTGCTGATACGATGCGCCTAATTCCTCTAGACTGAATTTAGTTGGCAAATGCACGGAGTAAGCTCCGGAATCTTGGCGAACGTAGCTTGTGATGAAATGCAGTTCACAATGAACATCTTCCTTCGAAATTGATGCGGGTGAATAATCACCGTCTACTTCTTAAAACCGCCTTGCAATGTGGCACAAATTAGTCTCGTCAGCCGAGATGACCTGGGGATCTTCAGCAACTGCTAGCGCCGCTCAGGTATTCTCAGGGTTATTAATGCTTCCTAACACTATCCAGCCAAGTTTTGTCTTCTTCAATGTTGGAAATTGGTCCGACAGTAGAATCTGTCCGACGCACATTAGCTCGAAGAACAAACAAGCACCTGTCAACAGATCGACACGCTGGGGCTTCGAGAAATTAGGATCAGCTAGTTTTAGATTATTTGGCATTTGCCAATCCTTTTCGTCTAGGCCGAATTTAGGCTGCATTCCTGTGATTGAGGCAGTGATAATTGCAGAGAGAAATCCGCGATAGCTTTCGGGATTGCAGAACGATATCTACAGCCTTGCTCGAAGGTAGAATTGACTCTCCAATACCAGCGATTTCAACGTGAGACGGATGAGAATCTAACTGCAGCTGATTGGCGAGTCAAGATGTTATAAAGTTAGCCTGAGAAGCGGAATTTAAAATGGCGCGACATGGAATAGGCGATCCATAACGGCCTCTGACATATACGATAGCAGTAGCTATCAACACGTTTTGTCTAGGCAGAGATTTCTGACTTAAGGGGAGGGCTAGTATATTCGCTTGCTACTAGGGCACTCGCAGGAGGTCGATTCCACTGGTCCAGTGGTCGACCACTGCTGGGTCGATTCCGCACTCGGCGACGGCAGCACAGCATCAGCGGCCGACTGCATGTGCAGCAGAGTGTGATGCTTGGCTTGGAAATTCCTACATGTCCCTGACCTGCAGCGTTGCAATAAATGGCCTTTGTTGAGGCAGTTTATACATAAATGGCGCTTCTTCACCTCCTTGTATCGAGAAAAAACAGGGAGAAATAAAAATGCTTGGCATCGGGATATGTAGTGATCGGAGGATTTGCAATACTTGCATATGGAGTTGTAATGGTCATTAATTGAGGTGATTAGAGTGCTAGGTTTATTTTCTCCCACCTGCTGGCTAGGAATTGTTACTATTCCAAATTCTTCAGCCGACATCTCGCTTCCAAGAATGAGGCCATGCTTGACCACTGAGGCAATCTCGAGGTCGCAGGTTCTTCTCAAATTTCTCCTTGGTCTTGTGGTCCAATTTCGTGCCTATGATGTACATCAGCCACCCAACTGAAATCTCCTGAGGGGTTGCCAAGGTCTGAAGACCACGCAAGTGCGCATTGATTTTGTCGCTGAGCGCGCGCAAGCCGATAGCCGAGCCCTTCTGCAACCCTTGCAGCCCGAAAATAGCCTTGACGTGTGCCTGGAAATGCAAAAGTTTATTATCGAATCGCAACTTTAGTAAATTCAACGCCTTGTCGTAATTTTCCTCAGAAAGCTCCAAGGAACGAATCGTATCCAGCGCAGCACCATCTAGACATCCACGAAGATATTGGAATTTTTCGATGATTGGTATACTATGGTCTTTTTGCACCATTGTCGAGATCATCGAACATTCTGGCCAATCCATGTAGTTCCCACCGAATCGCGGAAGCTGCAACTCGGGCAATCGAGAACGGCCTATAACATCATAGGCGAACAAAGACGAAATCTCCTCGAGAGTATGCCGACCCGTTGAATGAGCAGCATTAACCGTGCGAGCAGCCATCAACTCCCGCGCCAGCCTGGACCTGACCTTCACATAAACATTCGAAAAATCTAGTCGGGCATCATTGGCTAACTGCAGCAAATCCAGCCTTTCAAGGCTCGTTTGAGCGTCATCGAAATCCGCATTCATTCGCTCGATCTGCTCTAAGCGAGCTTGAAGTTTTGACTCATCTAACTCGGCAAGCTCTTCCTTGGTGAGAAATCGAGCCATGGCTGATCCTATTATTTAGTTCACTGCACTGCCTACTGGGCTGTACTGACCGAATTGTTGCGATAGGGAAACGAGAAACCCGATACTTCGCGTACTTCTTTTTTGGCAGATTCACTTGCTGCTTCATTAATGTCAATCACGTCATTGTCAATTTCCGCACAAATTTTCATTATATTTAGTTCGTCCCCGCTCGACATATTGCTCGACATATTGCGCACTTGAAGTCCGTTTCTATTAAAAACGATTTCCGCCAGTAAACACAGTTCTTCTCCAATAATTAGCTTCACGTCGATAAGTCTGGTTGGTACTACATAAAAATCTAACACGAATTCACCATCGTCAATTAGAACAGCGTGTTTAAAATGTCCAACTGGTTTTATCCTATTAGAGTCACAGTCGCCAAATCCAATAAGAACAATTGAACAGCTTTCCAACTTTGGCTTGCCAATCTCGCGATAAAAGTCTTCCCGCATAACGTTGAACTTGCTGCCCGTATCAAAAAGCGCGATACACTTTTTATTTTCAAATGCGACTTCTTTGTGTGTGATATCGGGCTTTGGCTGCATCTACGCGTATTTACTGACGTTGCACCAAACTTTTCAATTTTACAATCTTTAGAATTCTGCCCGAATTGATTGCATTTGAAACACTTTCGACCTTTATCTTTATTTTGACAGTTACTCGATAAGTGACCTTTACCACCGCAATTATAACATTTCACTTCTTTCTTATCATCTTTGTTCATGCTTTGACTTTTTTTGTCGGTTTCTTTTATATTGATTTCATTGCGCTTCGACTTCTCTTTTTCCATTTGATTTTCTTTTTCCATAATTGTTTTATAGCACTTTAATTTTTCTTTAAACTGATTTATATTTGTTGCGCCGTACAAAATTGTCTTATTCACACCTTTTCCATCTATGCCGTCAATCAAATATTGGATAAATGTGTCGTCTGCAATACTTCCTCGTGATGCAATGTCTTTCATTTTGTAGAAATATTCGAATACACACTCATTGTTGCCTCGTTTCGTTTGCGCGAGTTGCTCATGAATTTGCTTGCTGGTTACATTCGACTTAAATTCTGACAATAATGCCTGCTTGAGGGAATTCCATGAATTCAAACCTCTTTAGCTCAATACAAACAATTTCGCGATTCCTTTTAGAGCTTTTTTGGCGAACAAAAACCTTTGGAAATCATTCCATTTCATTAGTGTCGCCTGTTCCTCGTATTCTGTTATCCACACTTCGACTGGAATAGTATTAGTGCCGTCGAAACTTCGAATGCTCTCTTCCACATCGCGAAAACTGATCGCAAATCGTGGCGTCATATCTCTCTCCACTATTTGGTTGTATGTTGTAGCGTATCTTCTTTGTTCTGTGTCTTCGTTTTCCCTGCAATGTTTTCTATGCTGGCATGGTCTGCCGTCTCAAACGAATTGTTGCTATCCTTTTCTTTTCATCATTATCCTCTTCATCATCAGTTTCGTCGTTGCTTGTTTCATCATGCGCTAGCAGGGTCATCGAACGCAAATTGCAAAACACATGCAAGAAAAGGTCCTCACTAGTATAACTGATTCCCAACACATTGCATATAGCCACAAGATCACTATGTGTTATATTATTTACTGCGTATTCCTTCTTTGCTTTGTACCTCTCATCATTTTCGTCGTAGAGGAAGCCAGAAAATTCGCGTAATCTTTTTCGGTTGATTCTGTCTCCCTCGGCCTCGAACACGAATTTATGCAGTGCCGCTATGCACTCTTTCTTGCTCGAGCGTAGATTTTCACATATTAAATCGTTTAAATACGGCATTGTGGGGGAAAAAAATTTATATTTTCGTTTCTTCTTCAATAGTAACCACTTTTAATTCATTCCCGGAGGAGCGCCCAAAATGTGGGGTTTTTATTTACTTTAGGTTTAATAATTAATTTGTATTTAATGTTTGATAAATTTAGGATAAATTTATTCTTTATTCTGCGTCGTTTTATTCTTCTTCTCTGCGGCCGTCGTCGTTTTTGCGTCTTTTCGGTACCGTCGTCGTTTTATTTCTCTGCTTGTCTCTTCCTTGCTCGTCGTCTTCTTCGTGATGGCATAATCGTTGTTCGTCGTTCTTTTTAGTGATGGGATCATCGTTGCTCGTCGTCTAGGGATCTTATCTTCATTTGGTATTTTGTGTGGTACACCAACCCACATATATATATAGTTAAATATCCGCAACTCGATTTTAAGTTTTTTAAAAAAAAAGACTTTTATTTTACAAACTTAAATATCTTTATGTCACAAGACTTAAATGAATTCCCCGACTTGACTTTGGGTCTGCTTGTCTCAAACGGAACTGATCTCTCTGCTGCTGGCTAGTTTCCATGAGCCCTTCTCTTGGAACTCCCGACTCTGGCTTCGGGCGTTGCTTTCCTCGGCTGCATCTTCGTGTCGGTGGCGTACGTGCCTGGATCGATATTTGGGGATGCGTCGGCTTTGATGAAAGGCATCCACTGCTGGCGATCGGTGTTGCATTACATGACGGAGCTAGGAATGTGATACTCCTTGGTTTTATGTCTAGCTTTGATTGGTCCTCATGAGTGGCGTGATTCTAAAGAATCGATTTCTCGAGAGTGGCGTGATTCTAATGTTGATGAAACAAAGGGGTCCATTGTTTATATTATGGGGGGCCCTAGCTTGGAGTATGGGAAGAAACAGTTATTGATTCTTGAGTGGGGTCCTGTTACTTGTGTGGATGGGGTGGATGAATTGTACATAAACATAATGTGTATGGGATGGGGGGAATTATGGATATGTCACTCCCCAACGTTTGTTATTAGCCTGTCCCTAGGCGATTACCCTCGGGTATAGTGACGGGGTGTCAAGTGCGGTGGCTGAGGTTGGTTCCTCTTCTGCTTCTATTATAGGGTTAATACATTTAACCGTGACTCTTTTAGAAGTTTTCTTAAATTTAACAGCTACATAACTTAGTAGTACTAATATAATTATGACAAATGAAATTAGTAGACTTATTTGTAATAGGTTACTATATTTGGTGTATTGCATAATTATTTCATTAGTTTGGACATACGACAGTGGTTTTATTTTAGTTATGTTGTTGTTGACATAAACATTCTGGGCAAAATCTAACATTGTGTTTGATATTGTAAATTCATTTAATTGGATTGAACAGTTGCAGATTTGTATAATGGTATTTCCTTCCGCTATGATTTCTTGGTTTACACAATTCTGGTTTAGCGTTGTTTTTGGAAGATTCCATGTGATTAGTATATTGGGTTCAATAAAGTTTATTTGAAAGTTTTGAAAAGTTTTGGAATATGGACATTTAGTGGGAGTTTGCATTAAAATTCCCTTTATACAATTGTCATTGGTTTTCAATCTAGTTTCTTTAACAAATACTTCTTCATTTTTTATGTAATACTTGTCGTATGTCATATCTGTTAACATGTTATTTAATTCGTCTGGATACGGAACGATTTTATAGATTTGTACTTTTGTAATGTCTTTGGGAATGTTGGAAATTATTAGAATTTCGTTGGTATCGGATTTTAGCCATGTGGAGGTTTTTATATTTAGTATTTTCTCAGAATTTATTTGTTCCAGGTAGTCTTGTTTTAATAATTTTGGATTAAATATACCGAGCCTAGTTAATTGCATACCTAGTTCTATATCTTCGATATATTCTGTGAAATGTTGTAGATTGAATATCAAAATTTCTATTTGTTGATTCCTGTCTTTTTCTTCATTTAGTTTGTTTATAACGTTTATTCCGCTATTTACTGCATCTATTACCAAATTTAGTTCATTCATTTGAATGCTATGGCTGGCTAAATTTTCTATATTTTTGTTCCAAATCGACTTTATCTTCCTGATCTAGTGTTCCAAAGAGATATTTGTAGGCTGTTCCTACTATATTGATTAGGCCTCTTTTATTTCTTTTGGTTATTTTTAGCCCGTTCATTTCTCTTTGCAATTTGTCTACTAGATATTTTATTTGGATTATGTCCTGGAATTTAGTGGCTTGCAATAACAAATGTTGGTATAGTTCTTCGGTTTTAGTTACATTAACAGTTAGATAATGGTATTCGTAATTGATAGGTATGTTAATCGATCCAGTTTTGAATATCATATATCCGTTTTGGGATTTTATAGGATTTATTTCTATGTTTTGGCCCTGTGCCATTACGATGGTAATTATGAGGAAGATGAGGATTTTAATTGTGTTGAAGTTCGCCGATTCCATTAACTTCCTCGGTTTCTCTGGAATTATTATATTTGCTTGTATTAGATTTCTTCTTTTTCTTGAATTTTGATTTATAATGAGTTATTTTCCTACCCCTATTCTTTTCTTCATAATTTTTTCGTCTACCTGTCTAATTTCGCCCGTCCTTTTGAAAGGATTTGTTACCTTAGACTTAACTAGAGGTGATAGTTTATAGCGGGTATCTACTTCATACTCTATGCGGTTTTATTTAATTGAGTTATTTTATTCACTTTATTTAGTTGGGTGTCATAATCAGGTGAGCCTGCATAAATGAATATATCAGCTGGTGTCCTATTTGTAGTATTATGTTTGGTTTTATGATTATAAGTATAAAGAATTAATTCAAACTTCGTGAATCTATCTTCTGGGTTATCCTCGCTAGATATTATTCTTAATTTTTCATTTACTGTTTTATGAAATCTTTCTACGTCAGATATTCCATTTTTGCAGGAAGTGATCTCTATTTTGACGTTTTCCGCATTCAGCCATGCTTGCAATGCTGTGCACATAAAAGCTGAATCTTTGTCGGCTTTGATTTCAATTGGTTTGCCCATCTCGTTAAAAACTTTCATGATGGCTCTTTTTTGCTTCTAACCAGTCACGACTTTTTACTTCTACAAGAGTGGCAAACTTCGAGTATACGTCAATACATGATAGGAACTGTTGGTTACCAACCATATAGAAATCCATGACGTATTTCTCTCTGATGTTCAGTATTTTCGGTGTAGTTTCGAATGCCAACTTCGTATTTCTATGCTCTGTTTTGGCAATATTACAAGTAGGACATTCGTTTATGATGTTTTGGATTAGTTTTTGATAATCCGGGTAATAGTATTTTCCCCTAAACCAATGGACGGTTTTCTCTATCCCTGGATGGAGTAAGCCTTTATGATTCTTTAATATGGTTTCTTTAAATTCAGCGTAATTCTGAATATCTAGGAGTTTCGTGCTTGATTTAATAGTTTTGGTTATATTGTTAGAATTAATGATTTCTAAATAGGCTTTTTGGAATGGAGGAAAATCTATTTCGTTATGGAAATATAATGCGCTCTTTTTGGTGCATAGATATTCCTTTATTATATCCTTCGCTAAGGTGTTAGTCATTTCCTTATACGTGATCTTGATGATTAGCTTGTGAAAATAACGAATTGTTTCTACCTTATCTTCATTACCTTTTATTAGCTCAATTTGCCGATTGTAATAGTTAATTGGTCTTTCCGTGATAGCAATGTGATTTAGATTGTCTTCCTGTGCGCTATGTACAGTTGCACCAACGCTATTGGAAGCTTCTCCAAGGAGATTTTCATTAATCTTTACCCTTGATAAGGCATCAGCTACATGATTTTCTTTGCCTGGTAGATATTTCATTTTAAAATCAAACTCATTCAGTTTTATTTTCCACCTTTGTAATTTCATATTTGGCTCCTTGAGGTTGTTCAACCAAATCAAGGGTTTATGATCGCTTTGTATCTCGAATGTTCTACCGAACAGGTATGAACGGAAATACTTGGTTGCCCATACGATCGCTAATAGTTCCTTTTCGATGGCTGAATAGTTTATTTCATGTTCATTTAAGGTTCTGCTAGCGTAGCAGATCGGTTTGTGTTCTTGTGACAAAACCGCTCCCAATGCTATGTTACTAGCGTCGGTTGTTACCGTGAACATTTTGTCAAAGTCTGGGAACGCAAGGATAGGGTCTGAGGTGATGAGTACTTTTAGTCTCTCAAATGCCTCGACGTACTTTTCTTCCTTGGGGTCTATGACAGCTCCTTTCTTTAGTTTGAGTGTCATGGGTTTTGCTATGTTTGCAAAATTAGGAATGAATTTCCTGTAGAACCCGCACAGACCTAAGAATGACTTTATTTGTTTAGTCGTTTCTGGTATTGGAAATTTGACAGTGGCAGAGATTTTGCCTGGATTTGGTACTATTCCTTCAGTAGTGACTACATGACCTAGGAATTCAGTTTCCTTTTCATGAATTCACATTTATCCATTTGTAGCTTCAAGTTGGCGTCTCTCAACTTTCCAAATACTCTCCTTAGTGACAACAAGTGTTCTTCCAATGAAGTGGAAAATATAATGATGTCATCTAAGTATACAAAGCAATCTTTGAAGATTAACTCTTCTAGCAGATTGTTCATACATCGTTGGAAGGTAGCGGGGGCAGTGGTTAGCCCAAAGGGCATACGAGTGAACTCGTAATGTCCATGCTTAGTGGAGAACGCAGTTTTGGGGATTGAGCTAGGTTCCATGGGTATTTGATGGAAACCTTTTGCTAAATCGATTGTCGTGAAATACAGACATTTACCTAGTTTGTCTAGGATTTCATCCATTCTTGGAGTTGGGAATTTGTCCTTAACTGTTATTTCATTTAGACTTCTATAGTCTACTACCATTCGATATTTTTGCTTTCCTGAAGCATCTATCTTCTTCGGAATCATAGATATGGGCGAGCAGTAAGGAGAATTCGACTTTCGAATTATTCCCTGCCTGATCATATCTCTGATTTGCTGGTTTACCTCCTGGTCATGTATCTGGGCATATTTGTATGGTCGTCTGTAGACCGGGTCTTCATGTTGAGTTCTGATCTCGTGCTTGATTGTACTTGTGAAAGTCAAATTGTCACCTTCTCTGTACTGCACATCCTTAAACTCATATAAGACCTTCTTTAACTCTTCCCCTCTTCGTCGTTTAAGTGTTCTAATCTTAATTGATTACATTCCCTTAATTCACTGTCTAGAGCGGAAGCGAAGTATTGATCTCCCTCTGGAGATGGGTCAAGGCACTTAGGTGCGATCTTCTCTTCTTTTGTAGAGGGATCAGTGCACTTCTGTGCGGTCTTGCCGGCTTCAATAGCTTCTCCACTGTGAATGATTGGGTACGACCTAGCTCCTAGTGTTACAGTGTCATTTCTGTAATCGATGACGGCTTTACTTGCCATCAAGTATTCTCTTCCTAATAAAATATCATAATTTTTGGAAAAGTTATGTATGTAGAACTTTTGTTCGGACGGACATGTTTTGTTCGCATTCCTCATTATACTTTTAGTTAAACGGACAGGTCCATTGATGGTATGGACCGTAAGGTTATCGTCTTTTATCTCGGAATCTGTATAATTTTCTTTCATGATATTGATCGATGATCCCGAGTCAGCGATACACCTTAATATTCTTTTTATTAATGGTAATGTTTATATAGGGTCCTCCTCGGTTTCTTCCGAGGCGGCTTGATGAAAATTTACGTCCATCTTCGTTTGGCCCTCTGGCTTCTCCCTCCCTCTTTTAGTAGGTTGGTTGGGTCTACTCCACTAGCTTGGTTTTGAGATATTTGCTGATTCAATGGATTCTGAGCCCTACCTTGATTCAAGGAATTTTGAAACTCATTGTATAATCCAGGATTTTGGGAATTTTGATTTTGATTTTTTCGATTAGTCTGACCTGTTCCAGATGAACTCTGAGTTTGATTGTGATAGTTAGTAGTATTATATAATTTGGATAATAGTTTCCAACATTCTTTCGATTTGATTGAGACGATTTCGATTGATCTTTATTTGTACCTGAATCTGTTGTACTAGCTTCGTACAATCCTTCTTCTTGTGCTGCCTTCTTAAGATTAGACAATGTGGTAATATCTTTTCTTGCTAAGGTCATGAACATTCTGTCAGGAAGTTTTCGAGTAATGACATCTTTAATTGTGTTGTTCAAAGCGTTTTTATAAATGACATTATTTTCAGGTATGTTTTCTAAGTTTAGCTTATTATTGATTAATAATGCTCTTATCTCTAATTCTTCTATAAACTTACGAAGACTGCCGTTGAATCTGGTGGTGTATAGTTGTCGTAAGAGTTCTTCATATGGTGTGTGATTTTTGAACTCGTTGATCAGCGCCGTCTTCAGTTCGAGCCACGTGTTGGGTTGTATCATTTGCGATATGCGTTGTGCCTCTCCTGTCAGTTGGATCTCGGTCGCTCCAAATAGGATCCTTTGTTGGCGAAGATCTTCAGTTGGATATAATCCGCATACATATTCGATTCGTTTGATTAATGAGCTTAGCTGTCCAGATGAACCGTCATAGGCAGGTATTTGTCGGATCGACAGCAGTGCCTGGTTCAAGTGGATTTCGCTCAATGATAGTGGTGGTAACGCCATGTTGTAGTTGTTGGTGTTGATTGGGTTTTGTTTTGTTTTCAGTAGTTGTAAACTTTATTTTGGTTCACTTGTATGTTTTTTGATTTTGTATTTAGTGTTTCACTGTCCTTGGTGATTCACTATCTCCGCTTCTTCAGTTCACTTAATTTTAGTTTTTGCAAATCGTATGTGCTCGTAGCACATAGGTTCTTTGGCGGATTTCTACAATTTTATTAACGATTCGGGATTACGTGATCACAGTAATTAGAAATTACACAAGCTGACCATTACCGAAACATAGGTGTTAATTTTAAACGAAATCCTACCGACTGCGCCAGTTAAATATCCGCAACTCGATTTTAAGTTTAAAAAAAAAAAGACTTTTATTTTACAAACTTAAATATCTTTATCTCACAAGATTTAAATGAATTCCCCGACTTGACTTTGGGTCTGCTTGTCTCAAACGGAACTGATCTCTCTGCTGCTGGCTAGTTTCCATGAGCCCTTCTCTTGGAACTCCCGACTCTGGCTTCGGGCGTTGCTTTCCTCGGCTGCATCTTCGTGTCGGTGGCGTACGTGCCTGGATCGATATTTGGGGATGCGTCGGCTTTGATGAAAGGCATCCACTGCTGGCGATCGGTGTTGCATTACATGACGGAGCTAGGAATGTGATACTCCTTGGTTTTATGTCTAGCTTTGATTGGTCCTCATGAGTGGCGTGATTCTAAAGAATAATGGGGTTACTATATTTGGTGTATTGCATAATTATTTCATTAGTTTGGACATACGACCAGTGGTTTTATTTTTAGTTATGTTTTTGTTGACATAAATATTCTGGGCAAAAATCTAACATTGTGTTTGATATTGTGAATTCATTTAATTGGATTGAACAGTTGTAGATTTTATAATGGTATTTCCTTCCGCTATGATTTCTTGGTTTACACAATTCTGGTTTAGCGTTGTTTTGGGAAGATTCCATGTGATTAGTATATTGGGTTCAATAAAGTTTATTTGAAAGTTTTGAAAAAGTTTTGGAATATGGACATTTAGGGGAGTTTGCATTAAAAATTCCCTTTATACAGAGTCATCCAGGGGAACAATCTAGTTTCTGAAACCCCAAACACCAGCTTCATTTTTTATGTACCATCCACCATCCGTCAAAAAGCAGCTGATTAACATGGTATAAAGTTTTCGTCTGGATACGGAAATTTTATAATTTGAAATTTGTAAATGTCTTTGGGAATGTTGGAAATGATAAAACATTTCGTTGGTATCGGTATTTTAGCCATGTGGAGGTTTTGGCTAGTATTTTCTCAACAGTTGGTTTGTTCAGGTAGTCTTGTTTGGAATAATTTTTTGGATTCCTCGTGCTCATCCTGTAATTGCATCCCTGGTTCTGGACTTCGATATATTCTGTGAAATGTTCCAGATTGATTTATCAGTTTTTCTGTTTTGATTCAGTGTCTTTTGTCTTCATCGACGTTTTGTTTATAACCCCCGCATATCCATGTTTACTGCATCTATTGCAAATTTAGTTCATTCATTTTGAATGCTATGGCAGGCCAAATTTTCTATTTTTGTTCAAATCGGCTTTATCTTCCTAAATCGTGTGTTCCTACGGAACATCCCAGATGGTGGAATTCCTGACAATTTTCGAACGGCAAAACCCTTATTTTCTTTTGGTTATTAAAGCCCCTTCATTTCACTTGCAATTAATCCCTAGATATTTTATTTGGAGTTTTTTCATAGAATTTGGTGGCTGACAATAACAAATGTTCAAATAGTTCTTCGGTAACAAGTTCATTAACAGTTAGAGGAATATTTATTATTTTTTGGTATGAAATGGATGATTTTGAATAGAATATATCCGGCTGTGGTTTTATAGGAGCAAATATATGTTTTGGCCCAACCGATAATGTTGCTGCAAATGAATAAAGATGAGATGATTTTAATTGTGTTGAAGTTCGGGATTCCATTAGCTTCCTCAGTTTCTCTGGAAAATTATAAAAGCTTGGAAAGATTTCTTCTTGAACAGATACGATTTATAATGCAAAATATTTTCCTACCGTATTCTTTTCTTAACAATTTTTTTATTTTTTTTTAATTTCGCCCGTCATTTTGAAATGTTGTCGGGTTAGACTTAACTCCGACGATAGTTTCCGGCGGGTATCTACTTCATGCTCTATGCGGTTTTATTTAATTGATGTTCCTTTTTCTTTATTTAGTTGCGTGTCGCCAATCAGGTGAGCCTGCATAAGTAGATCATATCTCTTTGGTGTCCTTTTGTAGTATTATGTTTGGTTTTATGATGCTGGAACTAAAGGATTAATTCAAACTTCGTGAATCTATCTTATGGGTTATCCTCGCTAGATATTATTCTTAATTTTTTCATTTACTGTTTTAAAAAATCTTTCTACGTCAGATATTCCATTTTGCAGGATGTGATCTCTGCATTTTGACGTTTTTTCCGCATTCAGCCATGCTTGCAATGCTGTGCACATAAAAAGCTGAATCTTTGTCGGCTTTGATTTCAAAAAGTTTGCCCATCTCGTTAAAACTTTCATGATGGCTCTTTTTTGCTTCTAACCAGTCACGACTTTTTACTTCTAAAAGGTGGCAAACTTCAGTATGTCAATACATGATAGGAACTGTTGGTTACCAACCATATAGAAATCCATGACGTATTTCTCTCTGAATGTTCAGTATTTTTCGGTTTAGTTTCGAATGCCAACTTCGTATTTCTATGCTCTGTTTTGGCAATATTACGGCTTAGGACATTCGTTTATGATGTTTTGGATTAGTTTTTGAACGGGGTAATAGTATTTTCCCCTAAACCAATGGACGGTTTTCTCTATCCCTGGAAACTAAGCCTTTATGATTCTTTAATATGGTTTCAAAAACAATTCAGCGTAATTCTGAATATCTAGGAGTTTCGTGCTTGATTTAATAGTTTTGGTTATATTGTTAGAATTATGATTTCTAAATAGGCTTTTTGGAATGGAGGAAAATCTATTTCGTTATGGAAATATAATGCGCTCTTTTGGTGCATAGATATTCCTTTATTATATCCTTCGCTAAGGTGTTAGTCATTTCCTTATACGTGATCTTTGATGATTGGCTTGTGAAAATAACGAATTGTTTCTACCTTATCTTCATTACCTTTTATTAGTACAAGGACATATTTTATGTAATAGTTAATTGGTCATTTTCCGTGATAGCAATGTGATTTAGATTGTCTTCCTGTGGCGCTTTATGTACAGTTGCACCAACGCTATTGGAAGCTTCTCAAGGGAGATTTTTCATTAATCTTTACCCTTGATAAGGCATCAGCTACATGATTTTCTTTGCCTGGTAGAAATTTCATTTTAAAAATCAAACTCATTCAGTTTTATTTTTCCCTTTGTAATTTCATATTTGTTCCTTGAGGTTGTTCAACCAAATCAAGGGTTTATAATCCTTAAAATCTCGAATGTTCTACCGAACGGGTATGAACGGAAATTTGGTTGCCCTTACGATCGCTAATAGTTCCTTTTCGATGGCTGAATAGTTTATTTCATGTTCATTTAAGGTTCTGCTAGCGTAGCAGATCGGTTTGTGTTCTTAGTGACAAAACCGCTCCCAATGCTATGTTACGGAGCGTCGGTTGTTACCGTGAACATTTGTCAAAGTCTGGGAACGCAAAGGATAGGGTCTGAGGTGATGAGTACTTTTAGTCTCAAATGCCTCGACGTACTTTTCTTCCTTGGGGTCTATGACCATCCTTTCTTTTAGTTTGAGTGTCATGGGTTTTGCTATGTTTGCAAAATTAGGAATGAATTTCCTGTAGAACCCGCACAGACCTAAGAATGACTTTTATTTGTTTAGTCGTTTCTGGTATTGGAAATTTGACAGTGGCATTTTGCCTGGGTTGGTAAAATTCCTTGAGTAGTGACTACATGACCTAGGAATTCAGTTTCCTTTTCACAAATTCACATTTTATCCATTTTGGCTTCAAGTTGGCGTCTCTCAACTTTCAAATACTCCTTCAGTGACAACCAAGTGTTCTTCAATGAAGTGGAAAATATAATGATGTCATCTAAGTATACAAAGCAATCTTTGAAGATTAACTCTTCTAGCAGATTGTTCATAAAAATCGTTGGGTATATTATTTATTTTTAGCCCATAAGGGCATATAAAGTGAACTCGTAATGTAAATATAGTGGAGAACGCAGTTTGGGGATTGAGCTAGGGTTCCATGGGTATTTGATGGAAACCTTTTGCTAAATCGATTGTCGTGAAATACAGACATTTACCTTGTTTGTTGATTTCATCCATTCTTGGAGTTGTTTTTTGTCCTTAACTGTTATTTCATTTGAACTTCTATAGTCTACTGCCATTCGATATTTTTTGCTTTCCTGAAGCATCTATCTTCTTCGGATCATAGATATGGGCGAGCGGTGAAGATGAATTCGACTTTCCAATTATTCCCTGCCTGATTGATGTCTCTGATTTTACCCTGGTTTACGCCTAAAGGTCATGTATCTGCATATTTGTATGGTCGTCTGTAAACCGGGTCTTCATGTTGAGTTCTGATCTCGTGCTTGATTGAAATTTGTGAAAGTCAAATTGTCACCTTCTCTGTACTGCATCCTTAAGCTCATATAAGATTCCGAACTCTTCCCCTCTCTTCGTCGAAAAAGTGTTCAATCTTAATTGATTACATTCCCTTAATTCACTGTCTAGAGCGGAAGCCCGAAGTATTGATCTCCCTCTGGAGATGGGTTTTTCCTCTTAGGTGCGATCTTCTCTTCTTTTGTAGAGGATCAGTGCACTTCTGTGCGGTCTTGCCGATAAAACAAAAGCTTCTCCACTGTGAATGATTGCGGGTGCGACCTAGCTCCTAGTGTTACAGTGTCATTTCTACAATCGATGACGGCTTTCTTGCCATCAAGTATTCTCTTCTAATAAAATATCATAATTTTTTGGAAAGAGTTATGTATGTAGAGCTTTTGTTCGGACGGACATGTTTTGTTCGCATTCCTCATTATACTTTTAGTTAAACGGACGGGTCCATTGATGGTATGGACCGTGGGTTATCGTCTTTTATCTCGGAGATCTGTATAATTTTCTTTCATGATATTGATCGATGATCGAGTCAGCGATACACCTTAATATTCTTTTATTAATGGAAATGTTTATATAGGGTCCTCCTCGGTTTCCGGGCGGCTTGATGAAATTACGTCCATCTTCGTTTTGGCCACTCTGGCTCTCCCTCCTCTTTTAGTAGGTTGGTTGGGTCTCTCCCACTAGCTTGGTTTTGAGATGTTGCTGATTCAATGGATTCTGCCCTACCTTGATTCAAGGGATTTTGAACTCATTGTATAATCAGGATTTTGGAAATTTTTGATTTGATTTTTCGATTAGTCTGACCTGTTCCAGATGAACTCTGAGTTTGAAGGTGAAAGTTAGTAGTATTATAATTTTGGATAATAGTTTCCAACATTCTTTCGATTTGATTGAGGTTGTTCGATTGATCTTTATTTGTACCTGAATCTGTTGTAAAATTAGCTTCGTACAATCCTTCTTCTTGTGCTGCCTTCTTAAGAAAAGACAATGTGGTAATATCTTTTTTGCTAAGGTCATGAAACATTCTGTCAGGAAGTTTTTCAGTAATGACATCTTTAATTGTGTTGTTCAAAGCGTTTTTATAAAATGACATTATTTTTTCAGGTATGTTTTTTCTAAGTTTAGCTTTTTATTGATTAATAATGCTCTTATCTGGAATTCTTCTATAAACTTGAAGACTGCCGTTGAATCCTGGTGGTGTATAGTTGTCGTAGAGTTCTTCATATGGTGTGTGATTTTTTGAACTCGTTGATCAGCAATAATCTTCGATTCGAGCCACGTGTTGGGTTGTATCATTCGCGAAAATGTTTTTTCTCACCTGTCAGTTGGATCTCGGTCGCTCCAAATAGGATCCTTTGTTGGAAAAAGATCTTCAGTTGGATATAATCCGCATAGTAATATTCGATTCGTTTGATTAATGAGCTTAGCTGTCAGAAATGAACCGTCAAGGCGGGTTTTTATCGGATCAAACAGCAGTGCCTGGTTCAAGTGGATTTCGCTCAATGATAGTGGTTAAGTGACCATGTTGTAGTTGTTGGTGTTGATTGGGTTTTGTTTTGTTTTCAGTAGTTTGTAAACTTTATTTTGAAAACATGTTTTGATTTTTGTATTTAGTGTTTCACTGTTTGGTGATTCACTATCTCCGCTTTCTTCAGTTCACTTAATTTTAGTTTGCAAATCGTATGTGCTCGTAGCACATAGGTTCTTTACGGATTTCACAATTTTATTAACGATTCGGGATTACGTGATCACAGTAATTAAAAATTACACAAGCTGACCATTACCGGAAACATAGGTGTTAATTTTAAACGAAATCCCACCGACTGCGCCAGTTAAATATCCGCAACTCGATTTTAAGTTTAAAAAAAAAGACTTTTTATTTTACAAACTTAAATCTTTATGTCACAAGATTTAAATGAATTCCCCGACTTGACTTTGGGTCTGCTTGTCTCAAACGGAACTGATCTCTTGCTGCTGGCAGGTTTCCATGAGCCCTTCTCTTGGAACTCCCGACTCTGGCTTCGGGCGTTGCTTTCCTCGGCTGCATCTTCGTGTCGGTGGCGTACGTGCCTGGATCGATATTTGGGGATGCGTCGGCTTTGATGAAAGGCATCCACTGCTGGCGATCGGTGTTGCATTACATGAACCAAGACTAGGAATGTGATACTCCTTGGTTTTATGTCTAGCTTTGATTGGTCCTCATGAGTGGCGTGATTCTAAAGAATAACCAGCCGCTCTCTCTTTTTATCTACATTTTAATCTTCTCTGCATAAATACTAACACAGTCGTATTGCGTTTGCCGCCTCCCTCTCCGCGTCGGACGCTTTGTGTTTTTCGTGTTCGTTTTGTGTTTGTGATTCTGCGACGGCCGTTTGTTCGTTGTTGTTGCTGTATTGATCTGCGTTATTGTTTGTGCTACTTGATCATTATTAGTTTCGACTTAAAGTCATCGCTCAAGCATTTTCCTCGATTAATCTCATCTTTCTCATATTTATTTTCCTCATCTTTTCATAATGAGTATTTGTTGTGCTAAACGCTGCCGCTCAGCTGCCACACGGCAAACATTCACCTTCTGCTGGTTGTGTGATAACATGGCACACACTGTATGCGCCGACTTTGGGCAAATTGGAGGACGCGTAGTCGACCTCATAAAGACTCGCTGCGGTCTCAACTGGACCTGTTGGGACTGCAGAGCTATTGAGAACGACATGCGGATTTTTATGAGACAGACTCATACTGAATTCGCTGCGCTCAACTACGGATTCAAAAAAGGATAAGTTTCTAGCGATGGAGAATCATTTCAAAAACCTAAAAATTTTGACTGAGTCGCCAAAGCGAAAAACAATTAGCCAAACTCTAATCCGGTCGTTTCTCTTACAGTCCCGGATCACCTGCCCCAATCTCGATCACCGTCACTAATAAATTTCGACGCCATGGACCTTTGTCCCAATGGTTCCATTGCGCCGACTACGACAGTGGCCTCATCTGCACCAGTCTCTCCTCCACTCGCACCTGCCGCCCCTCCCGCGGTGTACGACCAGGATGTGGAACCATCGAGGAAGCCGTCAAGCGCTTCGGTGGTCCTATTTAAAGCCGCTAACGCTGCCGTCCAGTCAACCTCAAATCCATAACAGCTTTCGCACCCTGTCCCGCTCCCGTCTCAACAAATAAACCCCTCTATCTGTTCTTACTGCAGTTTCTTTTAAAACCTATTTTTCTCGTCCCGGATAAGGTCATGGTAAATATTGTCTTCAGCATAGATAGTTCTGCCCTCGTAGTTACCGATTTGTCATCTCTCCTCTTTTAAAATCGTCCCACTAGCCCATACGATCATCGAGATCATTGGTATTCTTCCATGCTGCTCCATCTGCTACTCCGTCTGCTACATCTTCTGTAGCAAAAACTAGCTTCTCCTAGTACGTTAAAGATTGCCTATCAGAACGTTCGTGGTTTGGGCAGCAAGCTCAACAAGTTACATACTGATAGTGCAACTTTTTGAGGCCGACATTATCGCTTTCTCCGAAACCTGGCTTCATCCTCAATCTCTGATTCTGGAAATCCTTATTGACAAAATTTATCATTTATAGATCGGATCGTCTATCTCGTGGTGGTGGTGTCCTGATTGCTGTCCGTTCTGACATAACATCCCAACTTTTTTTCTGTCGAAGCTCATAACAATATTGAAATTATAGTAGTTAAGCTTCGACTCTCCTCGATAAATCTATTTATATCGTGCTCTTACATCCCACCGTCCTCTGAATTTTCAACCTACATGCTTCACGCCCTACAGCCCTTTTTCAAACTGTTTGTCCCAACTTAATGAGTCCGATTCTTTTATCGTCCTCCCGGAGATTTCAATCTTTCAAATATTTCCTGGTCTCCATCCAAAGACTCAACCAGATGTTCCCATTCATGCAGCACGATTTCGTTGATTCTCTGTCCGACTCATCATTGGGTCAGATAAACGGCATATGCAATAGCATAGGTAGGATTTTAGACCTTGTCTTTACTACTAACTCTACACGAACACTTTAGTCCACAGAGGTTCCCCTCTATCTTTTCCCGAAGACCTTTACCATCCTACCCTGAATATAGATGTCCAGCTGCCTTCTCCTGGTCCCACTCCTGCATCAGCCGGCTATATTTTTGCTTCAAGAGGGCTGATTTTATCTCTTTGAATAGCGCACTTTCTCTGATAGATTGGTCATTCTCGACGACTTTCGTGAGATCGAGCACTGTTTATAGCACTGTTTTTTCCATCTTTGTGTTCCATTAGTTTCCTCAGAAATCTTTCTGGCCCTATTTGGTTCACTCCGCGGCTAATAAACCTAAGGAATATAAAAATCTCGTTTATATAAGAGGTTTAAACTGTCTGCCTCGCAGTCAGATTCTCTAAGTATTCAATTGCAAAATCTAAATTTTCCATTTGTAATAGCCTATGCTATAACAGTTATTTGGCAAAATGTAAGCTCAACTTTAAACGAGATCCTAAACAATTTATGTTTGTTAACTCTAAACGTAATTCTTCACAATATCCCTCTTCTTTACACTTAAATGGTACTTATGCTTCAGATAACAATTCCGATATCGCTAACCTATTTGCTTCATTTTTCAACTTTGCTACTCTGCTCCTTCTAATAACATGCCCTCTATTCTCGCCTCACTTAACGACTATCCTGCCGCGCACTCATATCCAATCCCTTTAATAGTTCAAGTTGTATCCATCCCCTTTATTGATTATGATGGCCTTCTAACTAATTTAAAATCGTGTAAATTTTCTTTCTCCACTGGTCCAGATTTGGTTCCCAGTGCCGTGCTCAAACTTTGTGCGGACTCTCTTTGCGTGCCCCTCTTGAAACTGTTCAACCTCTCTCGAGCTTGGTGATTTTCCCACCGTCTGGAAAGAATCCTACATAATTCTATTCATAAAAAGGGGTCTAAATCAGACGTCTCAAACTACCGTTGTATCTCCAATTTATCTGCCATTCCTAAACTCTTCGAAAATTATTGCTTTTCAGACTTTTTTAGTTCCTGTTATCAGAATCACTCGAAAACGTTGTAAAACGTCGCTCAGTTTCGTCTAACCTCCTTGAATTTTCCTCCTTTGTAACTGCCGGATTTACAATAGCAATTCAAAGTGACGTAGTTTATATGATTTTAGTAAAGCTTTTTCGATTCAGTTAATCACAAATCTCTCATCCACAAACTATCTCTACTAGGATTTCCGACTAAGCTTCTTCACTGGACTAATGCGTACCTTTGCAACCGTTCTCCAGCGTGTCTGCTTCAATCTTCTCTTTTCTAAACCAGTTTTTGTCTCTTCGGGTGTGCCGCAAGGTAGCCATCTAGGCCGTTATTATTTAACCTCTTTTTATCAATGATCTTCCCAAGTTTTAACTAATTGATAGTCCTAAACAATCACGATGTCAGGCTATGTTTTCCGAACAGCGATCCGGAAGGATCCCCGTTATTTCTTCAATCGGATCTCGACGCTCTCAACTGGTGGTGTAACGCTCTTCCTCTGAACATTTCCACTCGAGATACGTCATGACCTTCCATCGCAACAAGCCTTTACCTAGAGGACTTCACAATTAATAACGTTTCCTTGGAACGCAAGAACGACATTAATGACTGAAGGCATTATCTTCGTTCGAACTTATGTTTTAATTCTTGAAGACTGGTTAATTACGATAAAGCCAAAGGAGATTCCTTGGCTTTATGAAAAGATAGTCCAACGAATTTGACCCTGACGGCGTTTAAAATGAAACTACTCAGTTTCTCTTGTACGGCCTATCTTGGAATATGGTTCCTGTATCTGGTCTCCCCATTACAAAAAATATCAAGATATGCTTGAGTCCGTTCAAAACAATTCCTTATCTTTGCCCTGCGCGGACTTAATTGGGACCCCTCCATCATCTTCCTTCTTATGAGGATCCGGCTGCGCCTCGAAGATGCACTCTCTTGAAAGCGTAGACTTGTCATGGAATTCTCTTTCTCCAAAAACTTCTCCTAGGCCAGGTTGAATCCTCGGCCCTTATTGAGCCATATCACGAATTGCTGTCCCATCCCGCCCGACTAGGCATTACTTTCCTCTCCGTCTTCCTCTCTGTCCTTCAAAATTTGTGGCTACTCTGACCATGAATCTTTCCGTAGCCTTTGCCGCGATTACAATAAATTTTTCCATCTTTTTCCTTTGAACTTGCGCTTGGAGAAGTAAAATCCTTCTATAATGAATAATTTAAGTGGGGCCGGTTTCGGCCTTGTATTGATTTACAGGAACGGACCCAATAGTCCACGCCGATAATTTTATGATTTGTACTGTCCATAGTGGAATGTGCTGAAATTATATTGCTCGAGAGTTGAACTCTAAACATTAAACATGGAGGTTATTAATACATTACGTTTGTTACGGTCTTTCGGACACCATTGGGTACTGGGGCTTTCGGGTTTAACCCAAATATGTAAGTGCCGTATCTCGCGCCAGATGATGTGGGATTCTGGGGCCATATTTGGGATGCCAAACAAACCAACACATTTTTAAGATGTTCCAAGGTACACTTGATTAAATGTTCGAAAGAGAGGCGATCGAGCTTGAAGCCTTGATGTCCTTTCGAATCCAGAATTTTATTTAACTGGATTAACCGACTACCGACAAATGGTCAAGGCTATCCCACAGTTATTCCAGACTTTCGTCGATGGCTTTATTCTGCATACATACCTTTAGTTCGCCATTTGGGAATTTGACAGCAAACTTTGAATCAAGGCGATTTTGACATTTCAATCATATGGTTTTCCTCAGGCTCCAACGGGTTTGAAACAGAAGGTTTAATGTTCCATTATTATCTACTAATTATTATTTATAATCCATATTTCCAGGTTTTGAGAATTGATGATTTTTCCTGGATATGTATAAATCTTCGAGAAAGTATCGGCAGGGTTTAGATCAGTTGGCACGTGCATAGCCAATTTCCAGATGTGAGTTCCTGAATGTAGAAAGTCTATTAGCGATATGTACATAGAACTTGGATGTGTAGAGGATCCAAGCCAAAACGACTTGAATTGGAAAGCAATAATAAAACTTGAAGTTCATAAAAGACACTTCATGCAAGCTGAGCAAACGTGCACCAAATTACTAGCCATCTTGCACAATTGTGATACGTATGTCAGTGGCGCTACACGAGATCCGCAAGATAGAAGATTTTACAAGACGATATATATGCTTTGAAAACAGCGTAGATCTCAAGCCCAAGGGCTCGTAACTCTGGCATACAAAAATCCATGCATTTATCCGGCGTGGAAGGAAAGATAGGGCGGGAAAGTTAAATTTGAGGGATAGAGAAAAATTATGAACAAAGTTGCTTCACTTCTAATTCCGTAAGGAGACTGGCAGATTCATCCCAATGAAGCCGCGACAGTTCTGTAGAAATATTTTGCTTTAGTAATAACTGGCCCTATAAGTCCGAGTGGATCATAAAATCGTTGCTTTCAACCTTGTCGCGTTTTTAATTATTCTTTAAAGGGACTTGGGACAGAATTGTTTGTTTTAGCTCATCCGGTGGGACGAACTAAGATAAAACCTGTCTTGGTTAATTTGCTTTAATAAAAATTTAACAAATGAAAATCTTGAAGGGGTGTTTGATCGAGTACATATGATCGTTGAACACCATTTTTGATCTTGAATTCCTCATTTGGCGACTAGTCCTGACACCTGGTGTGGATTTCCAGCAGAATAATGTTTATTTCCCCGTTCGAAAACCACTCCACGTAAAAGTCCCGCAGCACAACTTCAGAGCCATTAATTGGATATGACGAACTCTCGTCTGCCGCTTAACTCATACAGAACGACGGCCAGAAGTGCAGCTGGTTTCGTTCCATAGGCCACGGTATCCAGCTTGAATGTCCTTACTTCGAGTTTAATTGTCACGCCACAGTATGCACTGCAGAAAAAACTATCTTCGGACGGACGCATTTGCTGGTTTATTTGGGCCTGAGTTATCAAGTTGAAAGATCCCGTAGATGGCCAAGCGATCCGTCGAAAAACTACTCGAGTTTTGTGGTGGTTTTGACTTTAAGACGCAGTGATGAGGAAGAAAATTTGGATTGTTTAAGGCGTCACTTGCAGGGGTTTCTTTCAAATCGATGTATTCCTTTATAAATGCGGCGTATTGGATACTTGAGAAGCGGTTTGCGAACCAACTATTGCCTAGATTCAAATGCCTGCGATAGGCTTCTTGAAAGCCAAACCAAGAAGTAATCCACCAGAAGCTTTAAAGGCAATTGAATTGCACATTTCGTTTTTCAAAGCCTGGACCGCAATAATTTTTATATATTTTCATAGAATTTCCACCTCTTTGTTCATTACAGCTTCAGCGGGACAATGATCCATCTAAGTTGAACCTTTCGCACTAGCTCATCCAAACCCTCCGGTGGCGTTTGACTCCGATTCCGTCGAACTAGAGGCAGCTAGGAGCTTCCTGAGACTGCGGGAATAGTATGATTTCCACCTTTAAAAACTCCAGCCGAGACCGGCTGCTTCTCTAGGAAGTAGATCTTAAATTTCTTCAGCCTAACGCATAAAACTTCGTAAAATCTTATAATCAATACTCTTATGCTTGTTTTTGTTAAAGTGTTAATGTTTTATTGATGGCATTTCCCATTTGGAATATCAATGAAGAAGCAGGCTGGTTTCTGTTTTACGTGGACAAGGAGAGCTGTGAGACTGTGAAGTAATCGGAAGTCCTAGTTTTAATGACCAAATTAACTGAACAGAAGAAGGAAGTTGCAGAATCAGCATGTCTTTGACCCGATGAAATACCCTTAAGTTTTAGCTGAAGCTTTTTCTTCAGTTGGTAATGGGATGAGCCAAGCCGTCTAGATAGCCCGGCTGAAAGAAAACCGGCGCGGACTTTTTATTGAACTTTTTCGTGGCATTGAAGCACTATCGGCAGAAATTGCAGGAGGCAAGCACTGATGAAAGGCAACAAGAGAACTTGAAAGCGTAGATTCTGGGCTGGCATTTTGTCTGAATAGAGACGTAGCAGTTTGCAGGTTCGTGTTAACTGACGTAGGCAGCGGATTGTTGATTTTAAAAAGCGGTATGAAGCTTTTCACCGCATTGCGACAAGAGCCCGAACTGCAGGAGGTATTCCGATTTCTCTTCTCTCCATCGTTGAAGCAAACATCTATACCCTTTGCCTATTCTAAGATCATATCGGTTTGGCGAAAGGTTACCCCTTTGAGTGCAGCTGTTAAGGTAGTTGGTTATCTCGTTTAGTTGCTGTTCCAATACGATTGTATTTGGGCTCCGGTCAGTGAATGATTTTTTCGTTTATGTTTTCCAACCTGCATCGGGGTTTTGAATCAACATAGCTTGATCCATGGCCATGGCTTGAAATCTCCTCTCCAAAAAAGCCGAAAATGGTCCCATGTTGGTAAAACGATGGGGCGACAGCTGGTCGCATTTGTTCCTGGCATACTAGTTTCTTGTATAAATGGGCGGAACGATGATTCTTCCAGCTATCTTCCTCCATGGTACCCATCGATATTCGGTTTGTGAGAATTGACCTCATTGAAAAAGGTTAAAGCACGTGTGCTTTACGAGAAGTTTATCTTCGACTTCTCTCATGCCTCAGTTCGATCGCTGATTTTGAAAGATTAAGTTCATATCTATTGGGCCGTTTGTTTAAAATGTCCAATAAAATGTCTTGCTCGATATTTTCGCTAACCTCAACAGCTCCAGCCTGGACACTAGTTCTTCGACGCGCGTCTGGTAATCGTCTCATTCCACTATAGAAAGTTTTCTTAAAATCTCCAACTGGTTTTAAACTATTAGATCAAAAGATCTGTGGTCAGCAGAAAAACCATTGCCAAGTTTAAACTCAGGGTTCCAATCTCGCGACCGTAAAATCTTCCGGAATCGCGTTAACTTGGAGCTCGGGTCAAAAGCGTTGATATTGCGTATTTTCAAATGAAATCTTCTTTAAAGTGAGCGAATATCGGTGGGCGGCGCAATCTACGCCAAATTACTGACGTTGCGCAAACTTTTCAATTTCGCTTACTTCAAGTCGCCTAAATGGCTAAGAATTTGTAACCTTAAATGAGTTTGCCCATTTTTCCAATTTCGATGTGGTAATGAACCTTAGCGCATTTTTAACATTTGGGTTGTTTTCTCATCATCTTTGGCTCATGATTTGGAAACTTTTTTTGTCGGTTTCTTTTGAGAGTGCTTTTATTTTGCTATAGTCTTCTCTGTTTGTCGGCACGTTTTCTTTTTCTTTTTCTTAATTGATGAACATAGCACCAAGAAGAATCGAAGAACCAACCGTTTGATTTTTTTTGTTGGGCCAAGTGCAGCGAACCCGAAGTTCTTATTCACGTACCTTTTCCTTTAAGCAAGACCGTCAATACTTGGATAAATGTTCGAACAGTTATGTTTGCAATTTTCACTGTTTATAATTGTTTCTGCGCGAAATTGTTGTAGACGATATTCGGGCCTAGCCCCTGTTGACTTTTGCTTTTTTGCTGACTAGATTGCTCATGAATTTCCTTCTGGTTACATTCGAAACGTTAAATTTTTACAATAATTCTGCTGCTGAGGGTATTCCATCAAACGAAAACCTAGTATTAACTCAATTTACAGGCAAGCGAGCCGATTCGACAAAGTATTCTTTTTTGGGGACAAAACCGGTTCTCCACAATCATTCCATTGCATATTAGTTGATGCTTCTTCTTATTCTGTTATAGGAAAGAAAAGATCTGGGCGAGCATTAGTGCCGTCGAAAATGAGAGCACGTTCTTGAGCGAGCATAGATTAAAGCTAACGCTTACGTTACGTTAGTTTCTGATCTCCAAATGTAAGAAAGAATTGATAGGCAATAAAACAATGGTATTCTACAAATTTTTTTCGCTAAAATCAATATTTGTCCGAAAAAAGCATTACTCCGTCTCCAACACTTTCTAGTTCCCTGTTATCAGAATCACAGCATCGGATTTGTAAAACGTCGCTCAGTTTGGTCTAAGTCCTTGTTTATGTGGTTTGTAACGCCGATTTGCAGTGGCAAATTGACGTAAATCTATATTTTAGTAAGGCTTGATCCAAATCACAATCTCCTCATCCACAAACTATCTCTTCAGGATTTCCGACTAAGCTTCTTCACTGGGTTAATGCGTTATAATCTCAGCGCCGACCCTAATCCGCTTTCTAAACCAAGTGTTGTCTCTTCGGGTGTGCCGCAAGGTAACCTAAAAAATATCCATTATTTCCATCTTTATCAATGATTCTATTTGTTTTAACTAATTCAGCTATCAGAATCCTACAGCGATCCGGTGTCCATCAATATCCTCCGTTTCAGTAGTTGGATCTGGACTTATTAATTTGTATTATTATCGGAAGTTCTGCAATTTCCAGTTTTAACGTTTTAACTTCCATCGCAACATTACTCTGGCTTTTTGTTTCAATTAATAACATATCCTTGAACGCCTGTAAATTGACTATATTTCTTGTTCCAGGTGTGTTTTAGATCATATATGTACGGATGGAGTTGGATACATTTTTGATGGTCGAAGGAATTTATAGCAGGATTTCGGACTATTCCTATAAATTGTATGCTCCTACTTTTTGCTCGCCTAATGTCGTGAATATCTTTCCTGTATCTGGTCTCCCATTACTATAAGATACATTCCCGTTCAAAACATGTTTTATCTTTGCCACTTGATTTAATGGGACCCCTCTCTATAAAGAAATCAAAATGAGTCGGCTGCGTCTTTTAACTAACTGGAAAACCGTGTAGAACTTGTCATGGAGGCTCTTTCCGTCGCTCTTAGGGAACTCTAGGCGAGGTTCTACCCTCGGCCTTTAGTATGCCTTTTATATTGCTGTCCCATAATCGCCCGTATCTCTATTTGATCATCGGACTTCCTCCGGCTCTGACCATGACAAACACGTAGGTTTGCCGAGATTATAATAAATTTTTCCACTTTTTATTTTTTACCTAATTCGCCTCCAAAGTTTGGACTTCTTTATTGAATGGATTTGCTAATAAACGCCTTGTATTGTGTTAATTAAGTAAAGAAGATAATTTTATGATTTGCAATTTATTTCTACACAGCTTTGTATCCGTCCATAGTTGAATGTAAACATTAAAATTAAACATTAAACATATGGCGTAAGGGTATTGAATTGGAAAGAATGAAACGAAATGTCAATACTTTGCATTTCGAGGCTTAAGGTGAAAGAAGTTTGTACAACACCATGATCTGCTTTATTGAGATCGGCTTGCAAGCGAGAATGTATATGGTGGTTTATACTGGACACAGAGTTTTTACATCATCCGCATATATACTTGGGAGTATGTTAATACCGAAGGCAAGTCATTAATAAAAGGTGAAGAGTAAGGGTTAGATGGCTGCCCTGTGGAGCTCAAGGGGCGACGTGAAGAAGGAGTTTTGAAGAGGACTCTTGAGAAAAAAGATAATATAAATCCTTCGCAGGAGATTCGGATGACACTAGTCTATTTTCCATACCAGTTCGACGTGAAGGGAGACAATAGCACGGCTGATCTTAAAAATATGTTGCTTTCACACTGCTACGACGATTTTAATAAAGAAAGTAGGTAATTATATAAGCGAGAAGGTTTCTCTTTACATCTATACAATACAAAACTAAGATGACTGCGAATTAATTTAATCTTTATTTAAAACCAAAAAAATCGAAAATCTGTCAAGAGACTAATTCTATTTGCTTGAGCGCATGAAAAACAGCAGAACCTCTGATGAAACAATGTGGATCGCATTTGACATGAGCATGTTATTTTCACAGTTCGAAACCTTTCCTTAGTGGACAACAACCGGAGTACATGCATTTTTAGCCGTTTTTCTCATAGGAGCGGAAAGGCTGCTGGTAATATTAGTTTCTCTACTACACAAAGAAAACCCATTCTTGTCGTCTTCCTCCAAGATGTACTTCAGTTTAATAAATCCATCCACAATCCGCCACTTCTGGCGCCCAACAACAACATGGAGGATCTTCGGACGGCTTTTGGATGTTTTAAAGATCCAAGTGTAGTTAAAGGCAGAGATTTTATAGAGATGATCCCTCTGAGATACGGAACGTCTTTAGAAAATAGGTAAAAAATTTTAGAATGGACTTTTGGAATCACCTCGTTATTGGAAAATTTCATTTGGTTTTCCTTTCCTAATGTAAGTTCATTTTTTTATATTTGTCTTTTTCTCAAATATTTATTAGCAGCCACGTATTGCAAACTCTTTATCCGGTATAATTTTTCTTTAAACCATACCGAATAGTTGAGTTGCAGACCTTCTTTAATTGGACGTGTTTAACTGCACCTGTTTGAAATTCAATGGAATATATGTATATATATTTTGTGAATCGAAAAACACCTTTTACGTCAAACGTATTTTGTTTTATAAAGTTTATCCACCGTTCTATTATTACAGTCATTCGAATTTAGTTCAGAACGTCGGGAACAGATATAAATTAAACAAACATAAAAATTAAAAATATAAAAAATGGGAAAAGATCTAGTGAGGAATACAAAATTAAAAGTAGAGCTTTAAAACGGGGAATTTTTACAGAACCAAATTGCTTTCTCGATTAGAATTTAAGCCGAACGCCGAAAACCAACACTTCTCTCTTACTAGAAATTTTATTTGTTTTATGTCCTGGAATTTAGTCAACTAAAAATAACAAAGGATGGTATAGTTCTTCGGTTTTTAGTTACAACTGGCCCTTTAGATAATTACTCTAATTGATAGGTATGTTAATCGATCCAGTTTTGAATATCATATATCCGTTTGGGATTAGAAACGCGATTTTATTTCATTATGTTTTGGCCCTGTGCCATTACGATGGTAATTATGAGGAAGATGAGGATTTTAATTGAGTTGAAGTTCGGCCGATTCCATTAACTTCCTTAGTTGAAATGAATTTATTATATTTGCTTGTATTAGATTTCTTCTTTTCTTGAATTTTGATTTATAATGAGTTATTATTTTAATACCCTATTCTTTTCTTCATAATTTTTTTGTGTCTACCTGTCTAATTTCGCCCGTAATTTTGAAAGGATTTGTTTACCTTAGACTTAACTAGAGGTGATAGTTTATTTGGTATCTACTTCATTTGAGACCTGGACGAATCTTTAGCTGGTTAAATGCATCTCCGGAGGTTGGGCGTCACTAATCAGGTGAGCCTGCTGCGAAGGGAATGCAGAAGCAGAAGTGTCCAATTTGTAGTATTATGTTTGTAGAGGTATGATTAAAGTATAAAGAAGGCAAACTTCGTGAATCTATCTTCTGGGTTATCTTCGCTAGATATTATTCTCAAATTTTTTCATTTACTGTTTTATGAAATTTTTCTACGTCAGATATTCCATTTTTTGCAGGAAGTGATTCTATTTTGACGTTTTCCGCATTCAGCCATGCTTGCAATGCTGGGCAGCGGACATAAAAGCTGAATCTTTGTCGGCTTTTGATTTCAATTACCGCGACCCATCTCAGAAAAAAACTTTCCGATGGCCCAAGAGCCTCTAACCAGTCACGACTTGGGGCTTCAACCACAAGAGTGGCAGGCTTCGAGTATATAGTCAATACAGGAAGGAACTGTTGGTTACTCCCCATCCCAAAAGCCCAGGACGAGGTCTGCCTCTGATGTTCAGCATTTTCAGATCCCAAGAATGGGGACGAGGTCTTTCTATGCCTGTTTTGCTGCCTCATTCCCAAAAAGGGAACGAGGTCTGCCGTTTAGGCACCATTTTGGATTAGTTTTTGATAATCCAGGTAGTAGTATTTTCCCTAAACCAATGGACGGTTAAAAATCCCTGCGGTGGCCTATCATTTGATGTGAAGATCACGCCAAAGTGTCCTGGGTTCTATCGTCAGGCTTTTGAGCATTTAACAGTTTTGAACATTTGGGCGGTGCGATTTCTAAATAGGCATTTTGAATGGAGGAAAATCTATTTCGTTATGAAACTAAAATGCAGCTCTTTTGGTGCATAGATGAAAGTCCTTTATTATATCCTTCGCTGAGTGTTGATGTGCTTTTATACGTGAATCTTGATCTGTTGTTGTGAAAATAACGAATTGTTTCTACCTTATCTTCATTACCTTTTATTAGCTCAAGACACAGGATTGTAATAGTCGATTTGAGCTCACTTTCCGTGAGGAACCGAATGTGTCGGCAGAGAATCGGCATAATGCAGCTATGTACAGTTACATGAACCAACGCTATTGGAAGCCTCCAAGGAGATTTTCATTAATCTTTACCCTTGTTGGCGGCATCCTACGTCATTAACTTTGCCTACGCGTAAGCTATTTCCTTTTAAAATCAAACTCATTCCGTTTTATTTTCGATCTTAACGACGGCATACGAAGCCTCCCTTGGGTCTATCAAACATTCGTGCTTGGCGATCGCGTTTGTTATCTGGACATGTTCACCGAACAGGTATGAACGGAAGGCCTTGTCGATCATACGATCGCTAATAGAGCAGTATCGATGGCTGGAATAGTTTACAAAATGTTCATTTAGGGTTCTGCAGGCGTTCTGATCGGTTTTGTGTTCATTGACAAAATGGCTCCCCAATATAATTTACGACCCGCGTCGGTTGTTACCGTGAACATTTTCGCGTCAAAGAGGGAACGGGATGGGGTCTGCCGGATGAGCACTTTTAGACATTTGCCTCGATGGGAAAGAAACGACCGTTATGACAGTACTTTTCAAGTCTCGGCAGTATAATTTAAAGTTTCAAAATTAGGAATGAATTGCATGTTGAACCCGCAGTTGAAGAATGACTTTATTTGTTTAGTCGTTTCTGGTATTGGAAATTTGAGGATGGCAGAGATTTTTGAATGTGATTTGGTACTATTCCTTCAGAGCAGGAGCCTACATGACCTAGGAAATCATTTGCATTTTTCATGAATTCACTTTTTTATCCATTTGTAGCGCAAAGCTGGCTGCTGCTCGGGTTTCCGGCCATCTCCTTAAGTGACAACAAGTGTTCTTCCAATGAAGTGGAAAATATAATGATGTCATCTGGAATATTTCAATCTTTGAAGATTAACCTTTCGAGCAGATTGTTCATACATCGTTGGAAGGCCTGGGGGGCAGACTTCATCGTCGGGCATGACGAACTCGTAATGTCCATGATTGAGTGGAGAACGCAGTTTTTGGATTGAGCTAGGTTCCATGGCGCATTGATGGAAACCTTTTGCTAAATCGATTGTCGTAAAATACACAGAAATTTACCTAGTTTGTCTAGGATTTCATCCATTCTTGAGTTCAGAAGATGGTAAGTTAATTGCATTGCATTTAGACTTCTATAGTCTATTGCATTCGATATTTTTGCTTTCCTGAAGCATCCGACTCTTCTTCGGAATCATAGATATGGCAGAGCAGTAAGCAGAATTCGCACTTTCAATTATGCCTGGATGACCATATCTTTGAGAAAAGGGGTTTACCTCAAGGACGAACGTGATCTGGGCATATTTGTATGGTCGTCTGTAGATTTGGTCTTCATGTTGATCCCAAATGTCGGGCTTGTTATGATGTCGTGAAAGTCAAATTGTCACCTTCAGCATGGCATTCTCGCACATCCTTAAACAGATCACAGTCGAGCGTAAAACTCTTCCGCAGTGTCGTTGTTTAACGTTCTACTGAATCTTAATTGATTACAACGGGATCAATCACGGTCTAGGGCGGACCCGAAGTATTGATCTCCCTCTGGAGATGGGTCAAGGTTTTTAGGTGCGATGTTCTCATCCTTTGCCCGAGAGGGAGTGCCCCAGTCTGTGCGGTCTTGCCGGCCTCCATGATCCTTTCAGGGGCTGAATGATTGCAATATCGACCTAACGCCTAGTGTTACAGTCGAGTCATTTCTGTAATCGATGACGGCTTTATTGCCATCAAGTATTCTCTTCCTAATAAAATATCATAATTTCGTGAAAAGTTAGCGTATGTAGAAGTTTTGTTCGGACGGACATGTTTTGTTCGCATTCCTCGGCCTACTTTTAGTTAATTTGGACCGGTCCATTGATGATTTGGACCGTAATTTTTTATCGCTATCTCGGAATCCGTATCCGCCTCCGCCTTTCATGATATTGATCGATGATCCCCTTTCAGCGATACACCATTAATATTCTTTTATTAATGGTATTGTAGTTAAGCGGCATCATCGGTTTTTCCGAACGGGCTCCATCGAAAATTTAAGTCCATCTTCGATCCGGGAACTCTCGTCGATCGCACCATTGTCCATCCCAATGAGATTCTTCATGGTCAGCCCCCAGTCGATTCAGGGGTTTTGAGCCGACGCGTTATTCAACGTAATTGAGAATACGGGATTCTTGGAATTTTGAACTCATTGCAATTGAATCCACAATTTTGGGAATTTTCCTTTTGCATTTTTCGATTAGTCTTATCCGGTTCCAGATGAACTCTGATTTGGCTGCGATAGTTAGTAGTATTATAATTTGGATATTAATAATAACATTGTTTCGATATATTCGTTCTGATAACTTCATATCTTGAATCTTTTCTTCCAGCTTCCACAATCCTTCTTCTGTTCTCCACAGGAGGAGATTACGCAAAGCGTTTGATTGTTTTCTTGCTCATGAAAGAATCCCATGTACTTCGTGTAGGCTGAAAATTGAAAATCAGCTTCCTTCTGTTGTAGTAACTTTTTCAAATATGATTATTCTTTATAAATTTTACCAATTGTATATTTTATCATTATCATTATGCTTATCACTAATTCTACTCTACTCTACTTACGTTATAGCTATTCTTGGACGTTGACGTCAATGACTGCATCATTCAAGAGGCGATGCAATTACTGCACCATCAAGGGCCCGTGTGACACCAGCCAAGGCTGTTACGCGCGGATCCCAGGCAAACGCAGCCCCCTCCTCCCGCCCAACCGACCTTTTGGGGGCGAAGGAATTAGTGGTGTAATATAATATTGGTAGAGGATTCTCCGAGCATAAGACCCTAAACGGTTCATAGGCAGGGAATGTCGGATCGACAAAGTGGAAAAGACAACGGTATATGGTTATGATAGGTTAGGTTTAGGCGGCAGCCTGGGGAGCGATAACACGGTATATTGTTATAGTGCGGTATTTGGTTCTAGTGAATCATTTAATAGGAATATTTAAGTTTATGCGGGTCAACAGATTCAGGGCTATCCAGTTCCCTTGATCAAGTTTTGCAAAAAAATCACACGTAAGCATTTTTCTTTTGGTTAATAAGGATGGGAAGTTTACTAAAGCAGTCTACTACGAGTCAGATGGCAGTCTCACACCCGCATCCCAGTTAAGGCCCCGCAGAGCAAAGAGTAAAAAAGTTTTTCTGACTGATTCTATACGGTCCTGATTTTTTAAGTTTGTACTGAGGGCACCATACACAGGAGCCGTATTCTCACAAGATATAAAGGGTCGTCAAATTCCTTTGGGACCACCTCTTAATAAACCCAAGCACGCCCATGGCCTTATTTACCTCTGGCTTAAAACGTGTTTCGGCTTTAGCTTGGCGTCTTATATAACACCAAGATCATATTTGGGGATAATTCTCTGAAGAGAACCACCTGGCATCGGTATAGAGCCAACACGGGCTAGAACGATGAAATGTCATTACTTTCTATTTCGATTGGTTCAATCGATATATCGTGATTCTATAGAATAACCGATTTAATATATATAATCGATATATCATCGATAAATATCGTTGCTGATGTATTGCGTTTGCCGCCTTCGCTCCGCCTAATAATTATTTTTTCCGTGATTTAAGGTTTGTAATTACATTATAAAACGTTTTTATTGTGTTTTGTAATTAATCGTGCATTGTTTTTGCTACATGTGCATAACCAGTCACTCGTGTTTTCGATTAGTTATTCCCAAATTTTTGAATCCAATTTGTGCTTTCTTTCCCACCCGTCATTCTTAGTCACCTGCAGCCGCATTGTTGTTGACATATGTATTGTCATGCACTCTATCTATGAGCCGCTCTCTATTTTGAGGACATTTTCATCTCTGCATAAATACTCGCTGCAGTCGTATCGCGTTATGCGTTATTGAGAACGCTACTTGATCATTATTAGTTTCGACTTAAAGTCATCGCTCAAGCATTTGCTACAGGATTAATCTAGCGATGAGAATCATTTCATATTTATTTTCCTCATCTTTTTCAAAGCGAAAGAATTTGTTGTACCAAACGCTGCCGCTCAGCTGCCATACAGTCAAACATTCACCTTCTGCACCCCAATGTGGATAACATGGCACACTGTTTTGCGCCATGGACTTTGGGCAATGGTTCCATTGCGCCCTAGTCGGCCTCATAAAGACTCGCTGCGGTCTCACCTGGCCCCTGTTGGGACTGCAGACCAGGATGTCGGAACGACATGCGGGTTTTGTGAGACAGACTCATACTGAATTCGCTGCGCTGCTGTCCGGAGTCAAATGCTACAGGATAAGTTTCTAGCGATGGAGTCTCATTTCAAAACCTAAAATTTTGACTGAGTCGCCAAAGCGAAAACAAAGCCAAACTCTAATCCGTTCTTGTCTCTTCCTGTCGGAATTTTTTCATGACGCGACCATGGCATGTTCTAATGGTTCTAATGGAACCATTGTCTAACCGACTACGACGGCGGGCCTCGCATCTAGTTCTCCTGCAGTCCTGCCTGCCGCGAAACATCTCCTCTTTAAAATTCTCGTCCCGGATAAGCATGTAAATAGTTAGTTTGACCCCTCTTTCTGGCCGGTGCATACGATTTGTCACCTCTTTACAAATCGTCCCACCAGCCCGGATCATCGAGTAGGTATTCTTCCATCTGCTCCATCTCCTTCTCCGTCTGCTACATCTTCTGTAGCAAAAACTAGCTTCTCCTAGTACGTTAAAGATTGCCTATCAGAACGTTCGTGGTTTGGGCAGCAAGCTCAACAAGTTACATACTGATAGTGCAACTTTTGAGGCCGACATTATCGCTTTCTCCGAAACCTGGCTTCATCCCTCAATCTCTGATTCTGAAATCCTTATTGACAAATTTAACATTTATAGATCGGATCGTCCATCTCGTGGTGGTGTGTCCTGATTGCTGTCCGTTCTGACATAACATCCCAACTTTTTTTCTGTCGAAGCTCATAACAATATTGAAATTATAGTAGTTAAGCTTCGACTCTCCTCGATAAATCTATTTATATCGTGCTCTTACATCCCACCGTCCTCTGAATTTTCAACCTACATGCTTCACGCATGCCCTTTTTCAAACTGTTTCGTCCCAACTTAATGAGTCCGATTGTTTTATCGTCCTCGGAGATTTCAATCTTCAAAATATTTCCTGGTCTCCATCCAAAGACTCCAACCAGATGTTCCCAATCATGCAGCACGATTTCGTTTGATTCTCTGTCCGACTCATCATTGGGTCAGATAAACGGCATATGCAATACCATAGGTAGGATTTTAGACCTTGTCTTTACTACCGACTCTTTACTTTACGAACACTTTAGTCCACAGAGGTTCCCTCTATCTTTTCCCCGAAGACCTTTACCATCCTACCCTGAAATAGATGTCCAGCTGCCTTCTCCTGGTCCCACCAAATCCTGCATAAAGCCTTCGGCTATATTTTGTTTCAAGAGGGCTGATTTTATCTCTTTGAATAGCGCACTTTCTCTGATAGATTGGTCATTCCTCGACGACTTTCGTGAGATCGAGCCCGCCACTAACGCTTTTATAGCACTGTTTTTTCCATCTTTCCTACCTTTGTTCCATTAGTTTCCCTCTCAGAAATCTTTCTGGCCCTATTTGGTTCACTCCGCGGCTAGTAAACCTAAGGAATATAAAATCTCGTTTATATAAGAGGTTTAAACTGTCTGGCTCGCAGTCAGATTTCTCTAAGTATTCAATTGCAAAATCTAAATTTTCCATTTGTAATACTGTATGCTATAATAGTTATTTGGCAAAAAAATGTAAGCTCAACTTTAAAACGAGATCCTAAACAATTCTTTAAGTTTGTTAACTCTAAACGTAATTCTTCACAATATCCTCTTCTTTACACTTTAAATGGTACTTACGCCGATAACAATTCCGATATCGCTAACCTATTTGCTTCATTTTTTCAACTTTGCTACTCTGCTCCTTCTAATAACATGCCCTCTATTCTATTCGCCTCACCCCACGACTATCCTGCCGCGCACTCATATCCAATCCTTTTAATAGTTCAAGTTGTATCCATCCCCCTTTATTGATTATGATGGCCTTCTAACTAATTTAAAATCGTGTAAATTTCTTTCTCCACTGGTCCAGATTTGGTTCCCAGTGCCGTGCTCAAACTTTGTGCGGATTCTCTTTGCGTGCCCCTCTTAAAACTGTTCAACCTCTATCTATCTTGGTGATTTTCCCACCGTCTGGAAAGAATCCTACATAATTCCTATTCATAAAGGGGTCTAAATCAGACGTCTCAAACTACCGTTGTATCTCCAATTTATCTGCCATTCCTAAACTCTTCGAAAAAATTATTACTTCAGCTCCAACACTTTTGTAGTTCCCCGTTATCAGAATCACAGCACGGATTTGTAAAACGTCGCTCAGTTTCGTCTAACCTCCTTGAATTTTCCTCCTTTGTAACTGCCGGATTTGCAAAGCAATGTCAAACTGACGTAGTTTATACTCGATTTTAGTAAAGCTTTCGATTCAGTTAATCACAATCTCCTCATCCACAAACTATCTCTACTAGGATTTCCGAGTAAACTTCTTCACTGGACTATGCGTTTTGCAAATCGTTCTCAGCGTGTCTGCTTCAAATTCTCTTTCTAAACCAGTTTTGTCTCTTCGGGTGTGCCGCAAGGTAGCCATCTCTGGCCCTTATTATTTAACCTCTTTATCAATGATCTTCCCCAAGTTTTAACTAATTCGATGTCGCTATGTTTTTCCTACAGCGATCCGGTGTCCCCGTTATTTCTTCAATCGGATCTCGACGCTCTCAACAATTGGTGTATTATTAACGCCTTCCTTCAACATTTCCAAATGTAACGTCATGACCTTCCATCGCAACAAGCCTTACCTTTTGACTTCAATTAATAACGTTTCTTGGAACGCCTGTACAAAGTTAATGACTTAGGCATTATCTTCGTTCCGAACTTATGTTTTAATTCTCATATATCCGCTATTTCGAATAAAGCCAAAGGAGTCCTTGGTTTTATCAAAAGATGGTCAAGGAATTTTCTGACCCCTATACCACTAAACTATACCAACTACGTTTCGTTTCTTTGTACGGCCTATCTTGGAATATGGTTCCTGTATCTGGTCTCCCCATTACAAAAAATATCAAGATATGCTTGAGTCCGTTCAAAAACAATTCCTTATCTTTGCCCTGCGCGGACTTAATTGGGACCCCTCCGTCATCTTCCTTCTTATGAGAGTCGGCTGCGCCTCATTAACTTGCACCTCTTGAAAGCCGTAGAACTTGTCATGAATTCTCTTTCTCCCAAAAACTTCTCCTAGGCCAGGTTGAATCTTCGGCCCTCATTAGCCTTATCAGAATTGCTGTCCCATCCCGCCCGACTAGGCATTGGCACCCTCTCCGTCTTCCTCTCTGTCCTTCAAACTACTCTGACCATGAATCTTTCCGTAGCCTTGCCGAGATTACAATAAATTTTTCCATCTTTTTCCTTTGATACTTGCGCTTCCAAAGTAAAATCTTCTTTAATGAATAATTTGTTAACTTTCTTCGGCCTTGTATTGTGTTACCGTACTTTTCCAGTAGCAGATAATTTTATGATTTGTACATTCCTATTTTACACAGTTTAACTGTCCATAGTTGAACTCCCTAAACATTAAACATTAAACATTAAACATAATGTGGCTTGTTGGCGTTTACTTATTTTTGTCTGGGGGCTGGGTTGAACTCCAAACCTGAACCGATTATCGCCCAGGTTGTTAGTCCGGGGCCATGATTTCCAAACAAACAAACAATTGGTCTTGTCGGATTTATTCACGGGAGTGAGAGAAAAAAAGAGTAAGAAGCTACCGCGATGAGCGTTAGTCAGACAGCTATTAACAAAATGACCCAGCAATCAGCATCGTCCTTAAGGAACCTTATCGATACCGCCTCATCCATATATGGTTCATTGTTGTCGATAGGCGATGATAAAAGATCTCGAATGCGATGATTATTCATCTCGTCTTGAGCAGAGTCGATCCGGTGACCAAAGAGAAATGGGAAGAACAGCTCGATTATGAGAAGCTGCCACTTTGGGCTGACTGTGAAAAATTGCTTAATCGCAGACATCAGCATCTTTCGGCCGAAAATTCGGACAAACCAAAGCAGGAGCAGAAAGCTGTGCCAAGCAAGCCGCATAATCGGAGCTCATTCGCGTGTTCTACCGCGAATACCAAAAACCAACAATGCAGCTACTGCAATGCGAAAGGCCATTTGTTGACAGATTGCAGTCCATTTGGTCGGCTGGCAGTAATGCAAAGGTTCGAATTCGCAAAACTGCATCCCTGTGCATCAATTGTCTGCAACAAGGCCACTCTGTAGTACGATGCAAAGCTAAGAAGTGTCGAGTGTGTGGCTGCTCACACCATACCTTATTGCATAGGTACACAGTGGCGAATAAAAGTCTGGCGTTACCATCACCCCCAGAGAATTCTTCTCCTCCTCCCAATCAGAATCAACCTTCCACTTCGCATGCTCTCCATGCGACAGCTATGGATAGAGTGATTCTGGCTACGTCGATCGTAAGCGTCCGAACAAATAATGGTGAACATGTTTTGGCCCGAGCTCTGCTTGACTCGGGGTCTCAAACCAATTTTATAACTGAGGACTTAGCACAGCGCTTACAGATCCGTAGGGAGGAGTCGTGTATCAACTTGCTTGGTATTGGTGAATCCAATTCACAAGTCAAGAAAAGATACACACGGTGGTGAAGTCGCGAATTACTGGTAGTGAGTTTTCGGTTGATTCCTGGATTTTAAGGTCCATTTCGGGGTATCACCCTGATCAAACACTTAACGTGAGTGACTGGAAAATCCCGAAGAACTTACCACTTGCAGACCCATATTTCTTCAAGCCACAGAAGATAGATATGCTGATAGGTGCAGAAACATTTTTCGAACTTTTATCTGTTGGTCAGATTCGACAAGGTCCTGACTATCCAACTCTGCAGAAAACGCTTCTCGGCTGGATTGTGTCGGGCAGATACACTCCAAAGGTGACTGCCACCCAAGAAGCGAGGAATTGTTTGAGTTGTCGAGAAGAGTCAGTGATACACATCGACAACACATTACAAAAGTTTTGGTCACTGGAAGAATTGCCGTCTTCTAAAAGTCTTTGTCTCCTGAACACAAGTTATGTGAAGAGCATTATAGAAGGACTACTCAGGTCGTGCCTTCAGGTCGGTTTGAAGTAAAACTGCCGTTCAAATCAGATCCCAGTATCTTAGGCAACTCCTTTGAAGTGGCTAAACGGCGGTTTTATCGCTTTAAAAAGATTGTCTCGTGACCCCGAGTTACGGAAAATGTACTTGAGTTCATGGAAGAGTACCTCTCCTTGGGTCACATGTCTACCACAGACAACACAATCCCCAAAACTCCACATTATTTCATTCCACATCAGTGTGTGTTGAGGCCCCAAAGCACGTCGACCAAGCTCCGTGTCGTTTTCGATGCGTCTTGTAAAACGTCCTCTCAGGTGGCCTTAAACGACATATTGATGGTCGGTCCTACGATACAGGATGAGCTGTATTCGACATTACTCCGATTCAGACTACACAGGTACGCCTTGACAGCCGATGTCAAGAAGATGTATCGCCAAGTCTTGGTCGCTGATGCGGATAGACAATTCCAGCTCATAGTGTGGAGAAGAGACCCGTCTGAGTCCTTGAGAATATACCAGCTCAACACCGTAACATATGGGACTGGACCAGCCCCATTTTTGTCTATTCGGTGTTTGAAGAGGTTGAGTGAGTCTGCAAAACTCTCATTCCCTAAAGCTGCTGAAGTTATAGACTCCGACTTCTATGTCGATGACATGTGTGAGGGAAGGTATTCCCACACGCAGGGGGCGGTGCAGGGTTAAGGGCTAACGGCCGTTATCCGGGGATAGCCGGATGCGGCGAATTCCCGAGGGAGTTCTCCCGGCGATCCAAGATGAGAGGAGAAGACCCCCAGAGAGAGAGAGCAGCGGGATGACGGGATCGGGCCGGCAGTGGCCCAGCGCATGACCAAATATGGTCATGAGATCACGCCACCAGCCAGGTCCCGTTGTAAAGCGAGCGGAGAATGAAGGAAACACCGATGGAAAAGTACAGGCTCCACATGGCGGAAAGAGCCGTTAGGCCAGGCGGCGTCGGCGGCGCCGACGCCGAAGCGAGGCTATAAGAGGAAGGCCGCGGCCAGGAAAAGGGCAGTCAGCGAGCGGAGCTATCGAGTG
>CM017781.1:37102883-37136423 GCA_008121275.1 Drosophila lowei | reverse complement strand
TGCGCAAGAAGAGAACAAGTAATTTTGCCCCAGGCAAAGCCCAGCGTACATGAAATCATCACAAATGATGAAGTACGAAAAGTAGTGACACAATATTTTGTATATTGTTTTAAAATACAACCCCTTCTATGACACATGAGAAATAGACATTGAATGGAAACAGGTCATAAGTTAGATTTAAGATATACTGAATATAATGATAATATAACAACATCAAATTGAAAAGATAAAAACCAAAAGTACATAAGGATAGATTACAACTCTTTATTACAAAATCATTTTATTTTTGTTTTGAATGACCATTCAGCAAGCATTTCCCCATTCATCAGTTTCCCCATTCACAAACAGTTAATCGGAAATTACTGTTAATTAATAAAAAAAATAAGATAAAATAAAATACCAAAATAACCAACCAAATAAGACAACCACCGACACTGGACGTGTGCTGACCTAGCATATTAGCGAGGTCCACGACCAGAGTCACAGGTGCGGCGGATGTGTCGCAACAATGCTGGCAGCCGCTGTAGCAATTCGACACCACCCACGAGACGCAAGTCAGCAGTTCCCACGAGTGCCGAACAGCTGCCAGCGACGTTGGAGTTCTTGGAACGGCGGCGACTGTTCTGCGGTGACGGCAGCGCCGCGGCAGCACTGGCCGCGAAGCCGGCTGCAATCATAGCTTTTAATTTCATAAATGATCAGTATTAAGTTTGAATCTAAATAAAGCGCAGCGTATTGCTAATGAGAATTCATCATATTCGGCCAGCTACCACTACCGAGTTCGATAACAATTATAACCCTAACGTTTCAATATCACTTAGCTAGCTAACGCTTCTGAGGAATTTTTAACCAACGTAATTAATAAAGATACTTAATAAATCAAACGCGTTGTGTTTGTGTAATTAAATCATTGTCGCCCAACATAAAAAGAACCCAAACAAAAGTGTACAAAATTTTATTTTGTGAAAACTCATACAAAGTGAAAAACAAAAAATTAATAATTTTTTTTGTGTGTGAACATAATAAAACAACAAAGAACACAATAAATAAAGAAAAAAAAGAGAAAGAGAATCCTGCACTTTAAAAACAAAGACTGCGGCGAGAGACAATTATACTCTCCACTGTCCCCTGCACCTCCAACGCGACGACCGCGGCGAGGGATAATTACACGCCCATATATTAACACGACTGCTGCGCTGGATATATCTAAGTTAAAAAGCATGTAAGTGATTTGAAAAATGAGAATTTCGATAATATTGAGAATAAGTCAATTTTAAATACAGTTCAAATAAAACTAAAATGAGTGAATTAGAGAATTTTCATTTCGATGACCATTCATGCCGTAGTCTTACAACAAATCTGCTTAAAACCGAATGGACAGAAATAAACTAAAAAAAAAACAGATCTTGGTGCCAGAACGTTAGCAAGTTTGCTAGGGGGGTTCATTGACCTACAAGTACCTGACCAAGTAAACCAACCCGCTGTGTGCAGCCGCCAAAAAAACAGACATGGACGCTGAACATCTCAGAGCTATAATATAATTATAATCGCGGTACTCGGTGAAAGTCTATAAGGATGTAGAAATAACCGACGGGGTCCTTTGTGATGAGCCTCTCGACGCAGTGAAGTGCGTCCCTGAGCTCCATGGAACTCAGGAGACATACGTAGCATGGAGACAGGCGGTATGACGGCAGCTCCCGTCATTACCAGGCCATACTCGTAGTCCGGAGTAAGATTAGGGGCCCAGCAGATGCGGTCTTGGCATCATTCAACACACCGTTGAACTTCGAGGCCGTCATTGCAAGGCTAGACTTTACGATAAGAGACCCATACATGTAATTGAACAGGAAATGGGCACGCTGAGGAAAGGCGAAATGTCAATTCTGCAGTATTATGATGAGGTAGAGAAAAAACTTACCTTGTTGACAAACAGGGCTCACATGACCTACGACACTAGCTTGGCAAAGGGCATGTGCGAAAAGTTCAGAGGCGACGCACTCCGTGTGTTCATCTCTGAAAGATACGCTTTTGCAACAAGCTATGCAAGGGGTGTAGAAAAAGGGACGCTCCGACCAGCGGCAACAAGGGTCAGCATCAACAATCCCAAAACACACGAACCTGGAAGGGGCCTAAATTGTAAGATTTTCGCAAAGGCAAAGTACGATAGGCCCCCAAAAAACAAAGAAGTCAGCCAAACGCCGATTCCCTCACAGGCTGGAGAGATGTTACACGTTGACATCTTTTTCACGGACAAAGAGTTCTTCCTCACCTGTGTAGACAAACTGTCTAAGTTCGCAATGGTGCAACACATTGCAGCCAGGACAATAGAGGACTTACGACCGCCTCTACTAATACTAATGAATGTCTTTCCCAGAGCAAAGCAAGTCTATTGCGACAATTTTTCTCTTCTTTTGAACAATTATGATGTAACGGTGGAACGGTTCCAGAGAACCCTGTTAGAAATAGCCTGTTGCTTGAAACTGCAAAGAGGAATCGTAGACACAGTCGACCTTATCTTGCAAGCTACTGTTGAATATAACAGTTCCATCCATTCTGTAACCGAACAAAGGCCCAGGATTTTGCAACCACTGCTTCGCCGGAATGCATCCGGGGTATTGTAAAAAAGATAGAGGGAGCTCAGATCGAGCGAAATGCCAGACTTAATAAAAAACGGCAAAAACAGGGTTTTTAAAGTAGGTGAAGGAGTCTTAGTAAAGACCAACCGCAGGTTAGGGAACAAACTTTCGCCCCTCTGCGATGGAAGAATGGTTGAAGCGGACTTGGGGACAACGGTGCTCATCAAGGGGAGGGTGGTCCACAAAGGCAACCTCCGTCGGTAATTTTTAATTTTAATCCCTTTTTCCTTATAACATTTTAGGCTTATAATTTTGACACTTTCAATCTTGACCACGACGACGGCACGAGTGACGGACTACACGCAAGAACACTGTAGTCCTATCATGGACGGCGACATACTACTTTGAGACCAGTATGGATATTTACGACACTCAACCAACCTCACGGACTACAGATTTATGACCGACGAGACAATGAAGTTGACAAACTGGTTTCCACAATCCCACATGAGAAAGTTGTTGGAAATAGACACAGGACACGTATGAGACATGCTAACTGCCCTCGACATTCATCACATAAGGGTAAGAAGCCCTGACCCCTTCACTTCCTGGGGACAGCTCTTAAGGCTGTAGTGGGTACGTCGGACTCAAACGACCTCAAGAATATAGAACAAATACAGACGCAACTAGTTACTGCAAACAATAGAAAAATCGACATTTACACCAGAACTCAAGAAAAGATTAATCAACTCACGGACACAGTTAACAAAATTCTTAAGACCACAAAGGACAAACAGACCACAGGTTCATTCTAATTTTCCCATTTCTGAGCTTTTCTAATAAGCTTAAAAATGTTTTAGACTTCGATTGGATGTGCGATCCACGTTTACCTGGAAATGACAAGGGGACCTGTCTGCTTGGCGGCATCGCGCTGCTTGACCACAATCTGGTTGGCGATGCGATCCAAATCACGCTGTCCGATGGAGCTGAGCTTGCGGGCACCCTCTGCCCTTCTCGACAAGGCGGGCGTGCTCGAGGGACTGGAGAGCCTTACGGGCGGCACCGTCAGCGGCACGGCAGAAATGCGAGGGGTGGACACCGTTGCGCTTGCGACCACCATAGATCTTGGTGATAGAGCCAACACCAGCGGGACTGCGGTGATACAGATGGCGCAGGATTGAGGGGCAACGCACATAGAACCAGTCGGGATCGTAGGGGGCCAGCTCCTTGAACTTCGCCGTCTTGATGATGTCCATCTGGTCGGGCACCTTCAATTTGCCAGTCTTCTTGAGGAAGACGGCAACCGCCTTCGTAACGGCATGCTGGTCAATATCCTTTACTGTAACACCTGCCATCTTTCTTGTTAAAGTCAACCGGAAAAAAAGACACTGGTCATCTGTTCGAGACCCTCACTACACGCTCACCTCAACTATGCTCAACTATTGAAAAAATTAACGTAATTAATCCAGAAATCATAGATCACTCAGATATCAAGTCAATTCTCACTGATCAAATCACAGGGACTTCTATTACTGATCTAATGAATGTGTCTAATATTACGGTAGATCGTAAGGAAAACACCATCAATTTTATAATCGAATTCCCTATTGTAAGCAAGCTATGTAGGAAGATCTCCATCTACCTGGTCGCGCACAACGGGCTGACTCTCCAGCTACAAGCCAACCTGGTAGCTGAATGCAATCGAAAAGTCATGGCATCGACAAATTGCACCCAAACAGCAACATCCACATTCTGCAAAAGGTCAGAGGACGTTACCTGCGCGCAAGGGCTTAATTCAGGGTACTTTGCTCACTGTCAGACGCAACCCAGCCACCTCGACCCTGTCACTGTGGTTGACGACGGCATCATCATCGTGAATGAACATAGCGCCACCATCAGCTATGACGACTGCGCCGCAATAAGGGTCAATGGAACGAATCTCATCACGTTCCGTTCACTTGCCACGGTCGACAGTGCTCGATTCCTAAACCGAAACAGCATTCGGAATCGAGTCCCTTACCGTAGCGGCGTCTTCCCGCCTAAACATCAGCGGCCACGACACGACACAAAGCCTACCCTATATCCACCGGCTAAGCGAAGAAAATCTGAACTTCATCATCAGCTCAACGATATCACTTAGCCTAATAATGGTGGTATGCGCCATGGGCTCAGGAATATACTACTGGGCAAGAAGACGTCGCCTCGCTCTACAAATCTCCGAGATAGTCCAGAACTATGACGCGACCGAGGGTGGTCGAACTTGAGAGGGGGAGTTGTTAACCATCGACACTGGACGTGTGCTGACCTAGCATATCAGCGAGGTCCACGACCAGAGTCACAGGCGCGGCGGATGCGGCGTAACAATGCTGGCAGCCGCTGTAGCAATTCGACACCACCCACGAGACGCAAGTCAGCAGTTCTCAAGAGTGCCAAACGGCAGTCAGCAACGTTGTAGTCCTTGGAACGGTGGCAGCGCCTCTGCGAGGGCGGCAGCGGTTCTGCGGTGATGGCAGGGCCGCGGCAGCACTGGCTGCGCAGCTGGCTGCAATCATAGCTTTTAATTATCATAAATGTCAGTCTTAAGTTTGAATCGAAATAAAGCGCAGCGTATCGCTCGCACTTGATTACTAATTCTCATCTATTATATTCGGCTAGCCATCGCTGCCGAATTCAATAATAATTATAACCTTATCTATTCAATCTCACTCAGCTAACTCACGCTTCTGAGAAGTTGTTGAACTGAAATATTCGAAATAAATATACTTAAATAATTCATACGTGTTGTGTATTTTCGTATATCTAATTTTAATTAATTTCCTTCCAGCTTCCTCCGCAGAATTTTCTCGAACGGTCTCCCCACGCTTGACCGAAGGAATATATCAAAATATTCACTGTATGAAATCTCAACGCTCCGTTCCGGCTCAAGGCTGAACTTGAATGTAATTCCGTGCTTAGACCAACAAAGCAATTTCCAATGTTCTAAATGTGCCTCTCACCGGTTCCAAGCTAGGTACTAATGTGCCTTCGACTCCTTTACATCATCGTAGTTTTCCGCATTTAGATATGGAACCACGTTCACGTGCCAACTGCACCTTGGAAAGCAGACGTTCACGAGGTACCAATTCCTACCGACGCCGCGTCTGCTCAGAAATCCATCCGCTACGGAAGTGCCGCCGCTTTCTCCAACTAGGTTCCGAAAGAGGCTCTAGCGGTTCTTACACACAACTACTGCGCCAACTGCCTGGCTCACCAGCACTCTGGAAGGGACTGCCGTGTGTCACCGGAGAATGTTCACCCCAAGCTAACAGCCTGTTATCGCTGCTGGGTACGGCGCTCAGTCAACACCATGTTACATCGCCCTCTGCCTCGCTCTCGCTCTCTCGGTTTTCTTAGCATGTTAGCTAGAATCAGTTTGATTCCACCCCCGTCCGGAATCAACCGGTCGACATTATACACGAATCACCAATAGTCTCTGAGATATATTCGCTAATGTTTTGCGCTATGCAAAGCCGGCTATGATACGTGTGTGTTAGAGAGAGACAGGGCGAGAAAAAATGAAATTGTTTTCTTCATTCTGCCTATAGTAATGATACGATCCAATTCAGATTCTGCACTCTAGAAGATAAATTATTCTCTACGATTCTGCGTTTTTAGTTTTCTCGTATCTTTAAAATTGTGGATGCCACAGATTTTCGTCCTTTGTGGGGTCGGAAGTGGGCGGGGCGAAGTTTTGAAATATACTTGTAACAGTGACATATTACAGTAGTCTGGATACAAAATGTCGTTGCTCTAGCTCTTATAGTCTTTGAGCACTAGGCGCTAATAGGGACGGACAGACGGACAGACGGACGGACGGACGGACGGACAGACAGACATGGCTCAATCGACTCGGCTATTGATGCTGATCAAGAATATATATACTTTATGGGGTCGGAAACGCTTCCTTCTGGACGTTACACATCCACTTTTTACCACAAATCTAATATACCCCAATACTCATTTTGAGTATCGGGTATAAAAATGAAATTATTAAATTAGATACCATAAAATTCAAATTAGATGATTACGACATAGTAAATAATAGCAAGAATTCTAAACACACCCGAAATTTTGAACAAATTAAATTAAAATTTCCCCCCACAGTTCGAAACCAGAACTATGCACCAAATACAGTGACATATCCGGAACAGAAACTTTATCGATATCAATTAATAGTTTTTATAACAAAAACACAAGAATGAAAGATGATGATTCTGACATATTCAGGTTATCAGCCAACAGAAAACATCTACAGAATTCGATTACCACCGAGGCAATCAATTTTTGTCTTTGTTCGTGCGTTCCACAGACTGGAAACAGCACAAATCCTTCCTTCAATACATCATCTGTACTATTACTTTTTTGACCGACAACGGTTTGCGATTCCAGCTGAACGAGCGTATCCAGCTGCAAAGAAACTAAAACCCTCCTAACAGGTCAAAAGTAATAAGTAAAAGCAGATAGAATGGATGCCCAAGTGGAGGAAGAAGCTGCCGCCACAGTGGCAATGGATGTGCGGCAAGAAATTGGCGAAAATATCGAAGTGCATGCGGAACTTCAAAAAGATCCTCAAGAAAGGAAGCAAAAGCTACATATTTTCAAGCTAATATATTGGAACTCGAAAATGCGTGGAATTGTTTTTGAACAGAAATTCGGCATGAGTCCGTAAAACGCAATCTGAAACATCTCTCAGAGGCGGCAGGACGCACATCAAGTGATTTGATAAAATCACTATGGACTCAAGCACAAGAAGTCCAATTTCAGCATTAATGAGGAAATACGAGGACCCAGTGGCAGGAGGATATGACATGGAAGCCTACCTAACACTGGAAAGTAAGGTCCAAAGATCTGGTCTGATGAGCTCGTGAGGTGGCTCAAAGGGGGCCTAGCTGAGGCCACCGGACGGGTCGCAGGTTGCGGATAGCGAACGACCTACCTATATATAGGTCATATAGGTAGGTCAGCTGCGAATAAGCGGACATCCCTAGGGAGTGTACCGTAAATAAGCAGCCCTGACAGCCAGCGGGTGTTCGCGAAGTAGCAACACTGACGATGCGCTTGTGGTGCCGCCTCGTATAAGTAGCTCACACACCCCTATCCCTACACACTACCTACCCACATCCCAACCCCCATTCAGCTCACACCGGGCCGGACTAAGAGTGTTATTCGACCCGTGCCGAGAGTCAGCCTGGCTGGTGGCCCGGTATATAAAATTAGCCCAGTCGCTAACGGAGAGCTCAGGGACTTGGCAGCCCCTGTTCTAAAAGTATGCCTTATCCGGGCAACGTGGATCTCTGCCCGGATGGACCGTACCCCTTCTCTGCAGCTCGTGGGAAAAGAATGGAAGAATTACAAACAAACAAAATGAGTCTGGCACTCCCCAAATGCCAACAGGGAGCAATCCCAAACAGGGGAAGGCAGCGGCCCAAAGGCCTGGCCCAACCCGCAAACCAGCAGTGAAAACTGCGCGGCGGAAGATGCTAGGGAGAGCCCAAAGGGGTCCCATCCCGGTTTCGGGGTGGGTGGTGAATTGGCTCCCCAAACTGATACCTTGGCAGAATGGCTATGCAATCCTGCGGCTGCTCTGCCTGCTGGTAAAGTGGCGGGTGATGAGTCACCATCTACTAGTGTCCAAGCCAAACCGTTTACATATGCCGACAGAAGGAGTGCTGGCAATATACTCCGTCGGCAGAACGCAAGCCAGATGTCCAGCCCAACGGACAAATGGATAAAGAAGGTTGAGTGGGCCTCGAAGGTGTTGCCGAACTTTGGCAAGGAAGCACCGAAGAAGGAAGCCCTCAGCCAAAAAGGCAGCTCGCAAGAGACTCCTGGGCCAACACCGAAGCGTTCCAGAGTTCTGCCTAACACGTCGCTCGCGCAGATTGCCAGAGAAAGGACGCCAGCTGATTGGCGTCCTGGACAAAGGCAGCGCGGACTCCCGAATCCCCAGAAACCAGTGGAAGTGGGTGGAAGCGGCACTGGCCGACCGCTGCTTCGATATGGAAAAGCAGCCTGACCCCCGTCTGCAAAGACATGGGCTGGTACCAGGGCTGCATAAAAATCGTAGCCTGGGCTGGACGAGCGCTCCGTACAGCTGTACAAAGCAGCGGTAGCGCAAGTCGGGGAAGTCTCCACCCAGGGCGAAGCTCGTCGCCGTAGACTGGAGCGAAGTGCCCAGCCGACCAAGGGCGAGAGTCTGGGTGCCCGCCTCCCATGAAGGAGCCGGAACGCATCCTAAAAAATGCTGCAAAGATGCAACCCCACCTCCCAACATCGGACTGGAAGGTGGTCAAAGTTGAGACGACGCAGGGCCCCACAAACCAGGCGGTGGTCGTCCTCAACAAGGAGTCGCTGGCCCCGATTGAGGCTGGCAAAGGCGAACTTAATTTTGGGTTCAGCTCAGTGACCGTAAAGGTCTACAAGTCGGATGCAGCGGCCGGGGCACGTCCTGTCGACAAGCCAGTCGAGCAGGACGCTGCCTCAGAGATCGAAGCAACTGACGATCACATAGAGACAGACCCAGAGGGCTACTCCACCGATGGCGCTGAGATGCGACTTCGAGGCGATGTGTTGCCACGAGGAAGTCGAGGACGATCCAGACGCCGACATTACAGTGGTGGAGAACACTAAGGATGTCCTTGAGGCTCCTTCAGATCAATCTCCACCACTGTAAAGCAGCATCCGCTGCTCTTATACTCCGCCTCGAAGACAGCGGAGCAGACGTAGCCCTGATCCAGGAACCTTGATAGTGAGAGACAAGGTTTGTGGACTAGGGTCGAAGGAGTACAAGATAATTGTAGCTCAACATGAAGGTAAAACCCGCACCTGCATTCTCGCCAGAGCACCTTAATATCTTTCTGCCCATAATTATAGCGATAGCGACAACACGGCGGCAAGCCTAGAGCTGAAAGGGACCATCTAAGGCTGATGTCGTCCTACATGGCCCATGAGGAAAGCGATCCTCCCAACGACCTCGTTCGCAAACTAGCCAGCGACAGCGAGAGGTCGAACATGGACCTATTAATAGGTTGCGATGCCAACGCTCACCACACTCAATGGGGGAGCTCGAACACAAATGTAAGGGGTGAGTCACTTTTCAGCTTCATCCTTAACTCTAATCTATTTATTTGTAATCGGGGCAACGACCCCACTTTTATAATTAAAAATCGACAGGAGGTTATTGACCTCACCTTAGTGTCTCACAACATGCTAGACATAGTCAAGAGTTGGCAAGTCCTTGATGACCACTCTTTCTCTGACCACAGATACATCGAGACCACACTATCCCTCGAGTGTCCGAAACCCAAGGACTATATTAATCCCAGGAAAGCCAACTGGGAAAAAATATAGCTCAGCCCTGGAGGACCTACTCCCTCCAAAGCACCATTTTGCCCGGACACAAAGACGACCTAGGTCGCCTAGTGGACAGGTTCACAGAAGCATGCAACAAAGCCTTCGCGGCAGCATGCCCCTCTAGCAAAACCTAGGGGAAAAAGAAACCCCTGGTGGTCAAAACAAATAGACATCCTACGTAAAGCTGCAGGACCCTCTTCAATAGGGCCAAAAGCGCGAACGAGGAGAGCCACTGGGCAGACTACAAAATCAGTCTGTCACTATATAAAAAGAAACAAGGAAAGCAAAGGGCCTCTTGGCAAAAATTTTGCTCGGAAATTGAGGAACGTCAGAGGCCGCAAGGCTTCGCAAGATTCTCTCAAAGACTAACCCCGCGGTAGGGTATCTTAAAAGAAATGACGGCACGTGGACCAACTCCAGTGAGGAGTCCCTGCACATTCTACTAGACACGCATTTCCCAAGGTGCACAACCATCGAGACGGTACACCTCCCAGGAGAGGGACCGGTAACCTCGATGGATCACATCCTCACTAAACGTAACATAAGCTGGGCAATAAACAGCTTCAACCCGTTCAAATCGCCAGGCCCAGACCAGGTAATCCCGGCCCAACTTCAGAAGGCCGGGGATTCGGCCATCAACTGGCTACAAGGTATCTTCAGGAAGATACTGGCTGTGGGTACAATCCCGCGAACATGGCTTAAGGCAAAGATAGTCTTCATTCCCAAAGCAGGGAAAGCCTCGCACTCAACTGCAAAAGACTTTAGACCAATCAGCCTATCGTCCTTCCTCCTCAAAACCTTTGAGAGACTCGTCGGGCTGCAGCTGAGGACAACTATACACCCTCAGTTGCTGTCAGGTGCACAGCATGCCTACCGGAAAGGAAAAATCCACGGAAACGGCTCTTCATGAAGTGATCTCAGCGGTAGAGAAATCTCTGCATCTCAAAGAGTACTCACTCATAGCCTTTCTCGATATTGAGGAGTTTCAACAACGTCGTACCGGGTGCCATTGTTGAAGCCCTGACTGACCTGGGGGTGGACCGTCACCGGATGCTCATTGATCAATTGCTCACATGCAGGACAGTGACATCATCGATGGGATCGTCCGCCCAGTCAAGGTATGTCAACAGAGGCACCCCGCAAGGAGGTGTCCTGTCTCCTCTTCTGTGGAACATAGCAGTCAACAAGATTCTATGTGACCTGGAAGGGGGGGGGCTGCAAAGTCGTGGCCCATGCGGACGACGTTGCGATTATCTTCGGGGAAATACCCCCAAACACTGTGCGACTTAATGACCGCAAAGCTAGCGCAACTGTCGGATTGGACAGAATCGCGCGGTCTGGGGAGTAAATCCCTCAAAACGGAACTCGTATTATTCACAAATAAATACAAGGTCCCGCCCCTCAACCCTCAATACTACAAGGATGCAGGCTCTCCTTTAGCGACAGTGCCAGTTACTTAGGGTTGGTAATTGACAAGAAGCTTAACTGGAACCTGAATGTCAAAGACAGAGTGAAGAAGGCAATGACTGCACTCTACACATGCAAAAGCCATTGGGCTAAGATGGGGTATGATCCCAAGCATAGTCCAATGGATATATCAAGCTATAGTTAGACCAATACTACTCTATGGAGTTACGGTGTGGTGGCCGGCCCTATCAAAAAGGGCGATCACCACGCAACTGGGCAAAGTCCAGAGAACTGCCGCTCTATGTATCAGCGGAGCTCTTCGCACCACCCCAAATGATGCGCTAAATGCCATCCCTATGCCTACAGAGCCTTGACCTCGCAGGAAAGGAACGTGCAGAAGCAGCAACAATACGTCTAAGAGACTCAGATCAATGGGTGACACAGTGCATAGGTCACTCCAGCCATATTAAATAATAGCAATACCGTCCCCTCAAAACAGACTACCAAGTTCCAAGAGAGTACACAGTCACTCCCTTCGACACAATCATCCCTCACAGAGACGAATGGCTCGAGGGACTCCCAGGCCCAGATGGGGCCATAAACATCTTCACAGATGGATCAAAGCTGGACGACAGAGTCGGAGGGGAATCTACTCTGAACAGCTAAACTTAAGGCACTCCTTCAGGCTCCCAGATCATTGCAGTGTCTTTCAAGCGGAAGTCATAGCAATCAGGGAGGCTCTAGACTGCCTACAAGCGGTTGCCGTAACGGCAACCAAGCTAAACATTTATAGCGATAGCCAGGCTGCGATCAAATCGCTAAGTGCGATTTCGAACTCGGCCACCGTGGCAGACTGCCGCAAATCTCTGCACGAGATGGCTCAGCAATTTGCTATCAGCCTGATTTGGGTCCCGGGTCACCGGGACATCGAGGGCAACTGCATAGCGGACGAGCTGGCCAGATCTGGCACTACAATCCCCTTCTCCAAGACAAGGAGGATATCTGGCATGCCAATGGCCACCTGTAAGCTCATTATAAAAAGAGCAATACAAGCGACTAACAAACGACATGTGGCAAATAGTGCCACGATGTCGCACAACTCGGCAAACATGGCCGACCATGGATTATGAAGCGCACCTCCGAGCTCTGCAAGCTTAGCAGGAAAAGGTGCAGCGTAGTCATACGTTCCCTCACGGGACACTGGCTAATAGGCACCCACGCTAACAGGCTGGGGGCCCCACATAACGATTTTTGTCGCAGCTGTAGAGACGAGGAAGAGGAGGAGACAGTGGAACACCTGTTCTGCTCCTGCCCAGCTCTCAGCAGAAGAAGGCTGCAGCACCTGGCTCAGCCTTTCTACACGACATCTCAGAGATGTCCAAACTATGTCCCAGGAAGATAGCGAACTTTGTGAGAGCATCTGGATGGGATAATTGCTGACAGGAAGTCTCACAACGCAGGAGGGAATGATCCTATGCGGTATCACAACGGGCCGAAACCGGCCTAAGTGTGACGGGCTCCGAGCGAGCCCAGCAGCCGCCTCAACCTAACCTAACCTAAGGTCCAAAGAGCATTGGCAAAATCAGCCACACCAAACACGGAAAACGTGCAGCTTCCATGCATCATCATCTCGAAGTTTGATGGGGATCTATTAAAATAGACCCAGTTCTTTGACCTGTTCTCATGCATGGTTCATGATGCACTAATATGCCTACGGTGAAAATATGTGTATCTTAAACCACCGTTACCGGGTTACTGGGCAAAATGATTGATCCGACATATCGATCTAAAGGAAGACAATTATGAAAACGCCTGGGAAATTCTAGTTGACGCATACAACAATCCCAGAGATGTTGTAAATACGGTACTGAACCGCTTCCTCAATCATCACACAATTAATGACGATCCCAAGTCATTAAAGGATTTGTACTGTCGTATGCGCACATATCAAGAGTATACTCTAATCAGTATATATCAAACATACAATGTCAAACATACAATGTCAAACATACTGTGTCAAATATACAAACCCATAGTTCAAACTCATTATTCAAAACAACTACACATTGTTGCAAAGTCAACAAACTCAAGTACCCAGCACATTCCAAGTGCGATGCAATATGATCGCACTTGAGAGTAACGGGCATAATAAAAGCAGTGTCAGCATATCCGTGGGATACTGACCAAGAAACATAACACTTGCGCATACCACACTCCGTCAACGGCAACGCTCCCGTTGCCATACATATGTATCCATTTATATGTATGTTATATACATTTATGTACAGCGCTGACGCTGGCTTCTCTGCCGAAGCAGCGCCAAGCCTTTTATTAAAGTTAGCCCTAAGAACTGGGATTAGAGACAAATAAACGGGAACCGAATGAATTCGGTCCGATAACTAAACACTCGAAGATCTTTATAATTTTCCTTTATTACAGTACCAAGCAATCTCCCATTGGCAGATCCGAACTTCCATAAGCCAGGAAAAATCGACATGCTAATCGGAGCCGAGCATTACTATTCATTGCTGTTACCAGATCAACAGCAGCTAAGGATAGGAGGCCTGTTGCTACAAAAACACAAAACTGGGATGGATTGTGGCAGGAAAAGTCAAGTCTGCCCGCAGTTCCTCACCCATTTGTGCAACGGGAGTCAACGAGCTTATGGAAAGATTCTGGACTCTGGAAAATCTAGAGACGGAATAAAAATTACGCACTCCAGTAGAAGCACAGTGCGAGGCTTATTTTATAGAAAACCTTCAGACAGCTTCAGATGGCCGGTTTATTGTAAAGGTCCCATTTTCCGAACACCCTTCAGCCCTGAGGAGTCTTTGAAACTGCAACAAAAAGATTCCTAGCGTTGGAGCGTCAGATCTCAACAGAAACCTGGAAGAGTTATGTGGCCTTCATGAAAGAGTATGAAGGACTAGGACACATGAAGATGGTACCAGCATCACAAGTTCCTAAGAATCACTACTTCATACCACATCACTGTGTACTCAAACCTGAGAGCACCACCACAAAGCTTCGAGTAGTATTCGATGCCTCATGCAAATCAACAAGCGGGAAATTTTTGAACGACATTCTGGACCCACAGTTTAGAGCGAACTTATGTCCATTCTGTTACGATTTTGAACTCATAAGTACGTATTCACAGCAGACATAGAAAAGATGTACCTGCAAGTGTGGATGAATCCGGAGGATCAATTCCATCAGATGATAGTCTGGAGAAACAATCCGTCCGAAGAGATCAGGTACTATCGCCTGCAAGCAGTCACATATGGGACAACAGCTGCTCCGTTCCTAGCAACGAAATGTCTGGATCATTCGGCAACTCAATACAAAGACAGACTACCAGTAGGATCATCAACATTAAAAACCGATTTCTACGCTGGCGACTGTCTAACTGGAGCAAACACTATTCCAGAGGCAATTCATGTTCGACAAGAACTAAATAAGATATTGCTACCTTGTAACGAACCTAAAAGGGTTCGCTACAACGCCTCTCCCAACGTATAATAATACATAAATTAACCTACCACACGAACACCCCCCTCCACACGTAGCTGCTCGGCGCGCGCCGACTCCGACAACGCGGACCAAACACATCAGGTCACGCGGGCTTCCCCCACTCCAGGTCAAGCGGCCGATCAGGCGCCACCAACCACGAAACGATGACACTGCGGAAGCTTGCGGCAAACGCCCGCGGCGAATCCGCCAAATCGCCGAAACACAAGAAGTAAACCAGGGCGAACCACGATCGACGAATCGCCAAAAGCGAGCCCTACGCGGAAGCAACCGCAGCAACGGCAGGCGTATAAATATACGCCAGCCAGAACAGAAAGACAACTTACGCAGAAACTCGGCCCCGAGTACAGACGCTGTACCGAACTATAACCAGAACTTACGCAGAAGCCCGGCCCCGAGTACAGACGCTGTACCGAACTATAACCAAAGCTTACGTAGAAGTCCAACCGTGAGTACAAGTCAACGTGTTCAATTAAGAACGAGGGGGAACGTTGTGAGTTGCTGCTGCGACCGCAACTCTACATTTATACCCGATACATAGTCAGTATGGCTACATTAAACGACAAAGAGTTCGTGCGAGAGAGACAGAAAATCAGTCAGAACGTGTCGACGGGCGCTGCGTAGCCACTGCAAATTGATTTGTTACTTTTGGCTATAATAATAAACCGATCTGATTCGGATTCGGCAAGATTCGGCAATCTGGTAGATATGGCCATTCTCTACGATTGTGCGTTTTTAATTTTTTCCTATCTTCAAAATTGTGTTTGCCGCAGATTTTCGTTGTTTATGGCTGCGGAAGGGGGTGGGGCGAAATTTTGTAGCAGTGAGCTATCAACAGTGAGCTCTGCAGTGAAAAATTACAAATAGTTTTGTAGCAGTGAGAGCTCGACAGTCAGGTCTAATAGTCTCTGAGATCTGTGGATGCCACAGATTTTCGCCCTTTGCGGGGGCGGAAGGGGGTGGGGCGAAATTTTGAAACAAACTCGTCAAGGTCCGATATTATAGGAATGTGGATAAAAAATTTGGTTGCTCTAGCTCTTATAGTCTCTGAGATCTAGGCGCTAATGTTTTGCGCTAAGCAAAGCCGGCTATGATACGTGTGTGTTAGAGAGAGACAGTGCGAGAAAAAATGAAATTGTTTTCTTCATTCTGGCTATAATAATGATACGATCCAATTCAGATTCTGCTGTCTAGAAGATAAATTCATTCTCTACGATTCTGCGTTTTGGTTTTCTTGTATCTTTAAAATTGTGGATGCCACAGATTTTCGTCCTTTGTGGGGGCGGATGTGGGCGGGGCGATGTTTTGAAATATACTTGTAACAGTGACATATCACAGAAGGCTGGATACAAAATGTCGTTGCTCTAGCTCTTATAGTCTTTGAGCACTAGGCGCTAATAGGGACGGACAGACGGACAGACGGACAGACGGACGGACGGACAGACGGACAGACGGACAGACAGACAGGGCTCAATCGACTCGGCTATTGATGCTGATCAAGAATATATATACTTTATTGGGTCGGAAACGGTTCCTTCTGGACGTTACACACATCCATTTTCACCACAAATCTAATATACCCCAATACTCATTTTGAGTATCGGGTATAACTAGAAAGTGTGAGAAGTTAATTATAATTTACTTCAATAAATCAATACCACCCCTCGCCGCGTCCACATACGCCACTCGCCATACGCCACTCGCCATACGCCGCTGGCGACGCCCGCCCTCACCCCGATCCTCTCCCTCTACGATAGGCCACCCCCGACGTCTCCCTTAAAGTTCCATCCATTTCTAAAAATTTCTTGTGGATTGACCGGACGTGACTGAGCTTACCTCAGCCTGAAATAGGTCCATCACAACCTTCCGGATTCAAATTGGCAAGTGGTGCTCTAACCACGAGCAACTTCTCCAAGGAATCCCCAAAAAGAGGATATTCTAAGCGATGTCAAACTAGGAGAGACACTAGAGCACTACAGCGTGAAAACTCTGGGTCTCATCTGGATGCCGAAGAAGGATAAATTGTGTGGACGAACACGTATCACCAAACGGGTGGTATGTTTCGAACAGGCCCAAATATTTTACCCACTAGGACTCTTTGCACCGGTGGTAGTAAAAGCAAAAATCTTCATGCAACAACTTTGGGAGCTCAAACTGGATTGGGATGACGAATTACCATTACAACGCCAAACCGAATGGAAAGAATAACGGAAAGACCTACAAAAATTGAACAAGATGAAAGTCCCCCGGCATATTTATGATGGTAAAATTCCAGTTACCCAAGAACTGCATCAGAACGAGCATATGGCGCAGCAGTATATGACGCGCTACATACAAAAACAACCAAGTGTCAGTAAGACTGCTCTGTTCCAAATCACGTGTGGCACCGACAGCCAAACAATCACTACCACGGTTAGAACTGTGTGCTGCAGTCCTTGGTTCCGAACTCACAAACCGAGTCCGACAGGATCTGCACATGGACATTAACACGGTTTTAGGATGCTTTTGGAGTGATTCCAACGTTGTGCTATCCTGGAAAAACGCATCATCATCAACATACCATACCTTTGTGGCAAATCGAATAGCCAAAATCCAGGCATTAACAAATAACAAAACATTAAAAAACAGTCACAATGGCGTCATGTGTCATCGGCCAACAACGCAACCGATGTCCTGTCGAGAGGGATCGCAGAAAACAGACTGACAGATCACAATCTTTGGTTATATGGACCATTATTTCTGCACGGATCTCGAGACAAATGGACGAAGGCACCCATCATAGAACCCAGAAATCTTGAGAAAACGGCTAATCTTGCCAATCGCACCTAGCGCACTTGGGGACGAATTATATACATGCAGACATAGCAACTTGTTTCACAACGCTTCTGCTACAAAGCCAACAGAGCGCATACAACAATATATATAATCCTGCGAACCATCCAACAAGTCGAGCAATATAATCCTGCGAACCATCCAACAAGTCGAGTTTACAGCAGATGTAAAACAGTTACAACGCTATAAGACTGGGGATAAAAAGAGCTCGATCATATCGTTATGTCCCTTCCTAGGAGACGATGAGTTCATCCGAGTTGGCGGTGGACTTGAAGAAGCTCTAATTCCATACAACGCTAAACATCCATACAATGACCCAATAGTCAAAATGATGTTGCGTGAACTCCATGAGGAGAACTTGCATTGTGGTGCCCAAGCATTAAGGGCGATTGCAAGACAACAATATTGGATCATCAATGACAAGACAATGGCTAGAAGCATCATTCACAGCTTTGTTAGATGCACCAAGGCTAGACCAAAGCTGATGCACCAGATCATGGGCAATCTTCCAGCACAACGAGTCACACAAGCACGCCCATTTCTTAATGCAGGCGTCGACTACTGTGAACCACTTTCGATCCACCATAAGATCCGCCATATCGCCGTGTTCTGCTGCTTTTCCACAAAGGCAGTGCACCTGGAGCTGGTAAGCGGCCTGACCACAGATGCATTCTTGGCAGCCCTGCGTCGATTCTTAAGCAGACGTGGGAAGTGCCAAACTATTCATTGCAACAATGCAACGAACTTTGTGGGTGCAAACAACCAGCTCAAAGAATTAGAAGAAGCTATATTCAGCTCAAAGGCAAGTGCTCAGATCACGAATCAATGCAACAAAAAACAAGTGGAATTTAAATTCATTTCTCCCCAGGGCTCCATCGATGGGCGGCCTCTGGGAAGCGGTGGTAAAAATAGATCGCTTCACCAAACGTACCTGGAGGATTTTTAGTTTTGATGAAGGAAGACAACCTTCCAGTAATGAAGTGGCCAATAGGTCTGTGGTATGCACATATCGAGAGCTCACTGTGCTCAACACTATGTCCAGTATATACTTAATATATACCAATAAACATAAATAAGAAGACAACGACGAAATATGATCGGCAGTAAATGACTTGAACCACAAACAAGCCGCGTCAGCATGTGTCCCATGCAGTGACCGCTTGCATAAGATATATATGTGCAAGCCACGCTCTATCTCAACAGCGACGTTTTCGCTACTTATATATAAGCTATATATTTTCGTTTTTATATATTACATATAAAACGACTCATATCCCCTAAAGCGGGCAGCGCTGCCACTGAGGACTGCGCTGCGTTAGGCTAAGATTATACCTAATTACTAAATGTAGAACAGAGATCAATAAAAGAGTTCGGAGCGACAACAACAGGCGCTCCGACCCCTAAATAACAGAAACCTGTCTTGTTATTATAACAACAACACAGGTCGCATCATTAGACATATTCTGAACAGGACAACCACGTACGAACGAATCGCCTAAAAGTTTTGGAACAGCAAATGACTGCTATCAACCGAGAAAGAGGATCACTTCACAGCGATCATCTGACTCAAAGCGTACTTAGGACGAATATCACCATTAACCCTGCTCACAACAACTCTCCAACGAATGCTGTAACGAACCTTAAGAAGGTTCCCCCCTCACGCAGATGTGACTCGCCCTGTGCCCCTCTCTCGTCCCCACAGGTGTGACTTTCCCTGTGCCCACCCCCCCCCCCGCCCTTCTCGCTTGACCCAGGCAGGTGTGCCTCGCCCCGCGCCCTTCTCCTCGACCCTCACGTCTGTCTCACTAAGACGAGCCGACCCTCCCCCATCTGATGTCCTATTCGGTATTCATCATCGGAGAATAAGCCCCACGCTGGTGTCTCCCGAGCAACAAAAGAGACCAACTAGACCAGATGCGGGATCATTTGCCACAAGATCAAATGCTGCCGGTCACAGCGAAAGAGGTGATTCAATACAGAATTATGCGAGCCGAAGGAACCCCAACTGCAACACACGTCATCTTCAAGTTGACGCTACCTCTGGTCTCAACAGCTCAGCTCGAAGTCTTCAGCATCATCCCAATTCCGTTTTGGGATTCAACTAGATGGAGTCTGTTCGACCTCAGAACCACCTTTGTAACTGTGAACATCCACCGAGACCAGTTCATTGACACTGCCCAAGAGGAATTCCGACGTTTTCTTAAAGTACACAACGAGGAGTTCATCTGTTTGGACCATCAGACGATCTTCAATGTGGATAATCGCTGTGAGTTTCAACTGTTAAACAATAAAACAGCAACCCTATGTCAGGTAACACACACAAAGGCTGACATGGTGTGGCTAAAAACCATTCTACAACTAAACTTCAAGCAGTATGCAACGGAGTTCCGTCAACCATAACACTGGAAGGAACTGGCCTATTCTCCCTGCCTCCTGGATGCACTGCTCGCAATACTGAAGTAATCATCAGCACCTTCAGCACCACAAACAGCGAAGTAAAATCGACCTACACTCGGTTTGGTAACGTAAGCCCATCGGAGACATCACCCGTGCCACCAATGTGGCAACTGAAGAACCAGACATCAGACTATCTTCAAGAACTTGATGATCTACGCCAGCAACTATCAGCCATCAATCATCACGAGTTGCCACACCATCTCACCACCGTGCAGCACCATCAACTCGCTGCCTATGTAGCCCTAGCAATATCAATTCTATTGTTCATTGCCTACATTTTCCGGAAGAAGTATCAACTATGGAAACCAAGGCCATCAAATCCCGATCCAGCCGTGTCATTACCCCTATTCCCCTTACACCCCGATTTGCCGTCGACTTGAACGATGGTTGAACACCTGTTCAACGGCCGGGAGAATGTTCAATTGCAGAAATATGCACAGACAATGAACTTATCAATAATACATAAGCTTATATTTGTACAGACTTTGTACCTTTTGTTACCTATAAATAAGAATCAATTTTATCGAATAAAGTACCACAACTGCCTGTCACTCATCTTCCATCGCAATCATCAGAGGCTGTCGCCGTGTCTTCAGACCTTCCTTTGCGCACCGTAGGATACCCACTCCGCAGTCCAACTGGTGCAAGTTCCAGTTGCGACGACCAAACTGTAGACGGTTTATGTACCGTATGCAACCCAGCTTCCTACACAGACGTACACATTAACACAAGGCCACAATGAAAAAAATGTATTGACGAAATTATCATTTATAAAAAACCTAATTTTGAACTATAAATTTAAAGACCGCTTATCATTTATTTAAATCTAACTTTGTTAATACCACCCAAAATTTAAAACAAAAATTGATTTACAATGGGCTGGTTGGGAGGCGAAGATCAGGCAAAAAAAGACAATACGGCCAATGTGGTCAATAATGTAAAATAGTAGACCACACTGAGAACATAAAAACTCTTGTGGGTACTACTTATGATAAAAGCAATAGTTAACGTTGCCCAATTTGTGTTAAGTTTATATACTAAGTGCAACAAAATAATTAAGAAAAATACATGAGTAGGGCAATGATTTAGACAGAATCTAAATAAAAGGAAGCTCAATTTTTTTTCACAAATTTAACTTATAGCTATGGAGTGGAGTGAATTAGCTCGACAAATAAATAATTTTAAAGACAAATTTAAAAAGCCTTACAAATGCCTTAATAAAGACTCAACTATAAAAGTCGATAAAGTCGACATAACTATATTAGTTGAGCAATATAAAAATATCTGTCAAATAGTAAACGAACAAAAAATAAGCTAACAAGCGGCCATAACAGTCAATGTAGGAAGATCCTAAAATCTCAAAAACATAAGATTAATAAACATTAGTGAAAAAGAAATTTTGAAATAAATGTCCCTAAAGAACCTAATCTTCTGGTTGAGTTTGATTTAGATAAAGTCAATGATCTAGACGAATCTAAACCAAATATAGGTATCGATGATGACAGTGATATTGATACAATAGAATATACTAAAATACCAGAAATTCCCAAAATCAATACACGCAATACAAACATGGCAGACTCTTCAGCTGCCGATAGGACATATATGTTATAGAGGAAGTCTCACAGGGTATCCCTGAATTCGATGGAAAATGGAAATTACTAATGACATAGTAAATTTACGAAAATTGTATATTTCGTATATACATGAAGTCCTTCGTATACTTATGAAGGACTAAGCCCAGAGCACGCCGATACATTCAGCACTAAAGAAGCCATAGTTACCATAAAGCCATACTTGAGGCTGGCACATTTAAAAAAATTAATGAAGCCATTAGCAAATATATAAGTTATCCGATCCAGCCGGATACCACTCCCTCTGCATTTGGTTCTCGACCCGACAGTTGGTCAACGAGCTTAAACACTTTCATGTGAACCAAATGCAGCACATGCCTCGTCTCGTAACAGAACACGAGAGGTGCAGCGTCGAAGGAAACACTAGCCCAGACAACCCACCAACAACTATGGGGCCGTGGAACGGGAAACTGCCGCTGCTCAACATAACACCTGCGCTTGAGTTACCGATAACGGTTCCGCAGAACCCCCATTTAAACCCCCTCGGACATTGGGAATGTCCCACTAAACGACTATGTCGTTCAACCAGGACATTGTAATGTCCATCACAACACTTTTTACTGTTGCAACACTTTACCCACCGCAGCATAAACAACCGCCTGCACATTCAGTATAAACAACATCGAATCTGGAACCCGGTATCCGGCGTAATGCCGACTCGGCGGTTTCACAATACACTAGCCCTTTGCAACATCTTATACATTTGTATGCCCCTTTATGTAAACCCAGAGCCTCTGCGAAGGCTTCCTAAGAATAGAAATTAATAAAGACCAAACACTTTGATTCTGAACGTAAACCGAAGCGGTAGACTTTATTCGGGAATATATCAGCAAGCTTTGGCGGTACTAAAAAACCATAAGCCTTCTCAGTTACAACTATCTACTACTACACTCAACACCATACTTCATCCACAAGGAAGGAACTGGTAATTCGTGTGCCAGATGTCAGCAGATTAATGCACCGGCGACTGCGCAGCCGGCGGCCGGGGACTTAACATTAAGATGTTCATTTTTGTGTAAATTCTCAGATTCTTCTAAGACCTCCGACGAGGAACGATAAATCCTTCTTCGACGGAATAAATAATAAACATTATAATAAACGTTGATTCTATTGAACTGGCGCCCAACGGAATGAGTGACTATTTTCAAAAATTCGTAAGCTAACGCTTCGAGTTTAACAAAAAAAAAAATAAAAAACATAAAGAGTGTTTCCCAACGCGACCACTGTTAAATTAGCGAGCTTTACGCCGCAAATGTAACCAATAACAAGTAAGGTGAAATTAATAATAAAATCTAAATTTTAAAGGAGCTGAAGGGCAACATCTACGAAAAGGAAAATAGGCTAAAGGGCAATCCCTCACCTAAAAAAAAAAAAACATCAAGCTGAAGGGCTATCCCTCGCTGAAGGTAAATAAAACCACACCCGGAAGAAGCTGAAGGGCAATCCCTCGCTTCCCGCATCAACGTCTGCGAAAGGAAAAACAGGCTGAAGAACAATCCCTCGCCTCAAAAAGTAAAAACAACAAGCTGAAGGGCAATCCCTCGCTTCCCACATCGACGTCCACAAAGGGAATTAATAATTAATTGAAGGAACCTAATAATTAGATTTTACGGAGTCAGGGACATTAATGTGTTCACCGACCACCAGCCACTCACGTTTGCGGTTTCCGAAGGTATAAATAAAACTCCAGGCACGCATTGACGACCTCGGTGCCAAGCTTTCTATAAGCCAGCCAAAGAAAACCATGTCGCAGACGCAAACATCAATGCATTGGAAGACAGCGCGCCGCCAATCTGACGCAGCGACAATACACAGCGAAACGTCTTTGACTTACACGATAGAAACGACAGACAAGCCTGTCAATTGTTTAAGGAATCAAATCGTCCTAGAAGTGGCGCGTTTTCCTCTAAAGCAGATGTTTATTCTTTTCGGGGAAAAAACGCGCCATATAATACATTTTACGGACAAAAATGCGCTCACTGAGGTCGTTAAGACCACAGTTAACCCTATGGTTGTAAACGCAATCCACTGTAATTTTCCGACTCTAGCCTGCATTCAGCATGAGCTAGTACGTGCCTTTCCGTCGACCAAGTTCTGGCATTGCAAGAAGGTAGTGTAGTATGCTCATATTAAATTAAATATAATATACACATTCACATAAGGTATTCATTATTTCGAATACCCACTGTACCGACGGTACTTAAAGAATACACACTGTAACACTTTGTTGCAGTGTTTACGTAACAATAAAGTCCCAGACATTCTGGGTGATCGTATTACGATTCACTCAAGAATGCCTCGAGCGACCCAAGTGCAGCGTCAGCATGTTCCCATGACTTGACGGCACTAACATACATGCATACACACATATATCTTCCCTCGCGCTCTCACTGCCAACAGCGCTGAGCATATTACACATATAAGTTATCCGATCCAGCCGGATACCCCTCCCTCTGCATTTGGTTCTCGACCCTAAAGCGGGTCAATGAGCTTAAACACCTTCATATGAACCAAATACAGCACATGCCTCGTCGCGTAATAGAACACGAGAGTTGCAGCGTTGACGGAGACACTTGCCCAGACAGCCCAACAACAACCATGGGCCGTGGAACGTGGAAACTGCCGCTGCTCAACATAACACCGGCGCGTGTGCCATGTCAGTAGATTAATGCACCGGCGTCTGCGCAGCCGGCGGCCGGGGACTTAATATTAAGACTTTCATTTTTATGTAAATTTAGATTCTCTTAGACCTCCAACGAGGAACAATTAATCTCGCTTCGACGAGTAAATAATAAATAATAAATACTACAATAAACGTCGATTCTACTTAACTTAACTGGCGCCCAACGGAATTTTATCCAACGCGAGTAATTATTTAGAAAAATTCGTAAGCTAACGCTTCGGGCTTAACAAAATAAAAGAAACATAAAGAGTGCTTACCCAACTCGAGTTTCTACTACTAAATTAGCGAGCTAACGCCGCAAGTGTAATAAACAACAAGTGAGGTGAAATAAATAATTAAACCTACATTTAAAGGAGCTGAAGGGCAATCCCTCGCCCCGGCATCAACATCTACAAAGGAAAAATAGGCTGAAGGGCAATCCCTCGCCTCAAAAAACAAAACAACAAGCTGAAGGGCAATCCCTCGCTGAAGGTGAAAAAAACCACACCCGGAAGAAGCTGAAGGGCAATCCCTCGCTCCCGGCATCAACGTCTACGAAAGGAAAAGCAGGCTGAAGGGCAATCCCTCGCCTCAAAAATTAAAACCAACAAGCTGAAGGGTGATCCCTCGCTTCTCTCATCGCCACCCACAAAGGAATTAATAATTACTCAAAGGAAACTAATAATTAAGTCAAATAAAACACGGTATAAACCGCAGAAAACCATGTAAGTGAGCTCTTTTTAAAAATTTTATTCAAGCATTTTGGTAATCGCGACCCAATAAAAATAAAATAATACTGAGTGGTGCAGCTGAGATATTTAAAAATCAAAATCAAATTCATTAAAAAAAAAAAAAAAAATACAATAAAATAAGAAGTGGCTAATGGGCGATAGCCCTAACAGTTCCAATAGTGACCTCAAGTCCTTTAAGCGGTCCGATAGCTTAGTTTCACTGTGTAGGGACCTGTAAGACCCAGGGATAGCAAGCAAGAACAATCCGATAGCGACGATAGTTTACGTTTGTGTCTTAGTGGCCTCCGTTTGACTGAAAGCCACGAACTTTCCCCGGACATCATGGATCCGGCAACTTTCGCAGCAGCTATAGAGGCCGCACTGCAAAAATCAGGCCTCGCGGTTCGAGACCAGGTTACAGCAATTACAAGCCGAGATTGCTCAGTTGAGCACAGGTACGCCTGCCCCTGAAAGTTGAGGCGTATAAGGAGATAGCAATAAATCCCGATGTCCAGTGTGATCAGCCATTGACATGGTTAAGTCCGTCCCCGAGTTCGACGGCAAACAGGAAAATTATGTGGCTTGGCGCCAGGCAGCGCTGGCGGCCTATAAAACTTTCGAGCCCTATGCGAGGGCAGCGCTAGACATTACATGGCGACAGGCATCATCAGGAATAAAATAAAGGTGCCGCAAATAACGTCCTGTCATCTTTCAATACAGTCCTGAATTTCAAGGCAATTTTGAATAGATTGGATAGTTCGTATTCCGACAAAACTCCAGTGAGCGTGATACAACAAAAACTGGCCACCATGCGGCAGGGAAACCTGTCCTTGGCGGAATACTATGACGAGATTGAGAAGCAGCTCTCTCATTACCAACAAAAACATAATGGTCCATAATGCGGTCGCAGCGGGCATTCTAAACGAGAAAGCTAGGGACGACGCTTTAGGACGTATTCGTTTCAGGCTTAAGAAGAACATTGAAAACAGCAGTATTTCCGGCAAGACCGAAAGATCTGCAGACCGCTCTGGCCCTTGCCGAAGCGGCGGAATCCAGCGAGGATCGCAGCGTTTTGGCTGCAAATTACGCCAGGGCCATGGAGGAAAAGGCCCAAAAAACGGGCCAGCGCCAAACTCAAGCGCAACTCCAGGGCAATTTTAGGCAAACTAGAGCTGTGGACTCCTATAAAAGTCCTCATTACGACAAAAGGCAAGACGCGTCGATCGCCCAGCAGGGAAGATCCAACCAACGATCCAATAGCGGCAGGACTCGGGCCCAGGGCCCGGAGCCCATGGATGTAGATCCTTCTTCTTCCAAACTCAGACTGCCCACTGCTTACCAAAACCTTTCGGGTCGGTGGACGCAATCAAAATTTTACGAGGAAAACAAACGCGTCAGAGCGCACCTCGAGAAATGGGCAGCAGAGGATAGAGCACACTACAGCCGGGGACAACCAGACCGACACGGCCTACAATGGGGCTGCGGCCGAAGCTGTCGCTGAGATAGAAGCGGAGGGCGAATTAGAGTACGAGAGTGACTCAGTGAATTTTTAGGGGAAGATCCCTGCTGCCATTCGTTTGGCGGAAAATAGCAGGGATTAATATGAAGCTTCTCATAGACACGGGTGCGTCAAAGAATTACATCAAGCCATGTAAATGGCTTCGCGGCGTCATCCCTGTCGAGACACCCTTTCCGTCTACTCAATCAACGGGACAAATGAAATTTCGAAGAAATGCCTTCTGTCAATATTCAGCAAGACCTCCCATTTTTTTTGTTAGAATCATTATCATCATTTGACGGCATCATTGGCCTTGACCTGCTATCGCGGGTAGGGGCGACATTGTTGCTTAAAGAGCGGTACACTCAGATTCGGTAACACGACTGAGGTAATCAAATTCCCACAAGTGCATAGACGTCAACCACACAAACGTTATTGACGTCGATGCTCCCCCAGCCATAAGGGCGGACTTTATAAAAATATTAAATAAGAGGAGTAAGGCATTTGCCGACCCTAACGGGGCTCTGCCTTATAATACTTCGGTCGTGGCCACTATCCGCACTGTGGACGACGAACCAATTTACTCCAAGCTGTACCCGTACCCTATGGGTGTAGCTGATTTTGTCGAATCAGAGGTCAAGAGCCTTTTGAAAGACAAAATCATTCGCAAATCCAGATCGCCATATAATAATCCTATATGGGTGGTCGACAAAAAAGGCACTGATGAAGCGGGCAATAAGAAGAAACGTCTCGTAATGGACTTTCGGAAGCTCAATCAAAAAACAGTGGCCGACAAATACCCGATGCCAAGCATCTCAATGATCTTAGCAAACTTGGGTACTGCCAGATACTTCACAACACTGGACTTGAAGTCTGGATACCACCAAATAACCTTGGCGGAGCGCGACCGAGAAAAGACTTCCTTTTCCGTAAATGGAGGGAAGTACGAGTTTTGCCGACTGCCCTTTGGTCTACGAAATGCAGGTAGCATTTTCCAGAGAGCAATCGATGATGTTTTGCGCGAACAAATCGGCAAAAACATGCTACGTCTATGTCGATGACGTAATTATTTTCTCAAAGTCTCAAGACGACCATGTTAAACACGTCGACTGGGTGCTGAAAAGCCTCTATGACGCCAACATGAGAGTCGCTCGAGAGAAGTCCAATTTTTTTAAGACGAGCGTGGAATACCTCGGCTTTATTGTGACTAACGAAGGCACGAGGACGGACCCTGAGAAGGTGAAGGCCATCCAGGAGTACGTCGAGCCAACAACGTTGTTCGGCCTAAGGTCATTCTTGGGCCTGGCAAGTTACTACAGATGCTTCGTGAAAGATTTCGCGTCAATTGCCCGACCGCTTTCTGATATTTTAAAAGGGGAAAATGGGTCCATCAGCAAATACAAATCAAAACGAGGGGGAACGTTGTGAGTTGCTGCTGCGACCGCAACTCTACATTTATACCCGATACATAGTCAGTATGGCTACATTAAAACGACATAGAGTGCGTGAGAGAGACAGAAAATCAGTCAGAACGTGTCGACGGGCGCTGCGTAGCCACTACAAATTGATTTGTTACTTTTGGCTATAATAATAATCCGATCTTATTCGGATTCGGCAAGATTCGGCAATCTGGTAGATATGGCCATTCTCTATGATTCTGCGTTTTTTAATTTTCTCCTATCTTCAAAATGGTGGCTGCCACAGATTTTCGTTGTTTATGGCTGCGGAAGGGGTGGGGCGAAATTTTGAAGCAGTGAGCTATCAACAGTGAGTTCTGCAGTGAAAATTACAAATAGTTGTTGCAGTGAGAGCTCGACAGTCAGGGTCTAATAGTCTCTGAGATCTGTGGATGCTCCAGATTTTCGTCCTTTGCGGGGGCCGGAAGGGGGCGCGGCGAAATTTTGAAACAAACTCGTCAAAGGTCCGATATTTCAGGAGTGTGGATACCAAATTTGGTTGCTCTAGCTTTTATAGTCTCTGAGATCTAGGCGCTAATGTTTTGCGCTAAGCAAAGCCGGCTATGATACGTGTGTGTTAGAGAGAGACAGGGCGAGAAAAATGAAATTGTTTTCTTCATACTGGCTATAATAATGATACGATCCAATTCAGATTTAGCAGTCTGGAAGATAAATTCATTTTCTACGATTCTGCGTTTTCGGTTTTCTCGTATCTTTAAAAATTGTAGAATGCCACAGATTTTCGTCCTTTGTGGGGGCGGAAGTGGGCGGGCGAAGTTTTGAAATACGCTTGTAACAGTGACATATCACAGAAGTCTGGATACAAAATGTCGTTGCTCTAGCTCTTATAGTCTTTGAGCACTAGGCGCTAATAGGGACGGACAGACGGACAGACGGACAGACGGACGGACGGACAGACAGACATGGCTCAATCGACTCGGCTATTGATGCTGATCAAGAATATATATACTTTATGGGGTCGGAAACGGTTCCTTCTGGACGTTACACACATCCATTTCACCACAAATCTAATATACCCCAATACTCATTTTGAGTATCGGGTATAAAAAACCACTATCATTTTGAGCGAGGTCCAACGACACGCCTTTCAGAAATTAAGGAACATTCTGGCATCAGAAAACGTAATATTGATGTACCCAGATTACAAAAACCGTTCGACCTAACGACCGACGCTTCTGCCTATGGCATCGGGGCGGTCCTTTTCAAGGCGGCCGCCCAATAACTATGATTTCAAGGACACTAAAGAACGGTGAGCGTCACTACGCTACCAATGAACGCGAGCTTTTAGCAATTGTGTGGGCCTTGGGGAAGCTTCGTCACTACATTTACGGAGTCAGGGACATTAATGTGTTCACTGACCACCAGCCACTCACGTTTGCGGTTTCCGAAGGAAACCCTAACTCTAAAATAAAACGCTGGAAGGCACGCATTGACGAGCTCGGTGCCGCTTTTCTATAAGCCAGGCAAAGAAACCATGTCGCAGATGCATTGTCTCGACAAAACATCAATGCATTGGAAGACAGCGCGCCACAATCTGACGCAGCGACAATACACAGCGAAGCGTCTTTGACTTACACGATAGAAACGACAGACAAACCTGTCAATTGTTTTAGGAATCAAATCGTCCTAGAAGCGGCGCGTTTTCCTCTAAAGCAGATGTTTATTCTTTTCGGGGAAAAAAACGCGACACATAATAAATTTTACGGACAAAAATGCGCTCACTGGGGTCGTGAAGACCTCAGTAAACCCCTACGGTTGTAAACGCAATCCACTGTGATTTTCCGACTCTAGCCTGCATTCAGCATGAGCTGAGTACGCGCCTTTCCGTCGACCAAGTTCTGGCATTGCAAGAATCTGGTCACAGACATTTTCAATGAAAATGAAAAGAAAGGAGATTGTCACAATCGAACAATCAATCGAGCACATAGAGCTGCTCAGGAAAACGTAAACAGGTCTTGGCCGATTACTATTTCCCAAAAATGACTAAACTCGCAAGCGAGGTAGTCATGAATTGCAGGATTTGTTCTAGAGCAAAGTACGATAGGCATCCAAAAACAGGGCTGGGACCAACGCCAGTCCCTTCGTTCACTGGAGAAATGCTTCACGTCGACATTTTTTTCAACAGATAGGAAGTACTTCCTAACATGCGTGGACAAATTCTCGAAATTTGCCATCGTACAACCGATAGCTTCCCGCACGATTGCGGATATAAAGGCTCCACTCTTGCAACTTATGAACATTTTCCCCAACACTAGACAAATATATTGCGACAATGAACCATCGCTGAGTTCAGAAACCATCAGGTCACTTCTGCGAGACAATTTCCGGAGCCCACATTGTGAATGCTCCTCCCCTCACAGCACTTCAAACGGCCAAGTTGAAAGATTCCATAGTACTCTGTTGGAAATCGCGAGATGCCTCAAGATAGCGAAAGGGAATCGTCGACACAGTCGACCTTTTCCTCCAGGCAACAGTGGAGTTACAACAGGTCGGTACACTCGGTAACCAACAAGAAGCCGATCGATATTTTAAACGCCGCTGCAGCAGACTTTCACAGCGAGGTACAGAACAGGGTACGGAAAGCTCAGATTGTGCAGAACAATCGAGTCAACCGATCGCGTCAGAACAGAGTTTTTAGAGGTAGGTGATAAGGTATTAATGAAACCAACAGACGCCTCGGAAATAAACTAACCCCGTTGTACGTGGGAAGAAACGGTAGAAGCGGACTTGGGACAACGGTCCCTAATTAGGGGAGGTTATTGCACAAAGACAATCTTAGGTAATGCCCTATGCCCATACGTGAGCGTTCCACTCAGCCGACTAAAGATACGAATAAACGAGGGGCCCAACTTATCGAATCAAATAACAGGCAGATAAGCATAAATTCTAAATCTCAGGAGCAAATCAACCGCTTAACAGACACAGTCAATAAACTGCTAGAGAATGTCGGCATCGAACTAAGTAATCTCATGCTCACCGTTTCCCTCGCAAAAGTTAACGTAATCAATCCGGTCATATTAGACCATGACGACTTGAATTCTATTTTCTAATCAGCTCACCAATGTTATCGTAACTAACACTTTAGAATCATTATCAAAATCAAAGTTTTTCAATCAAATAGCATAATACACTTTGTCATTCAATTCCCTAAGATTAAGTACATTTGCAAAGATAACTATCTTCCCGGTCGCCCACAAACCGCACCGTCCTTCGACTGACGATAACATCGTCGCCGACTGCAACGACCAGATAGTAACAGTGTCGGACTGCAAACAGACGACCACGACAACATTCTGCGAAACGTCGACAAAGGACTCCTGTGCCCAAGGATTATATTTCGGTGGCGTGGCCCACTGCCAGTCTCAACCCAGCCACCTTAGCCCCATCACACTCAGTCGACGACGGGATCGTTATCATCAACGATCACCCAGCAGCAGCAGTAAAGTTTCGACGGCAGCGCGGCGCTCAACATTTCAGGGACGCATCTAATCGCGGTATCAGGATCGCAAAACGTTCAGAGCCGATACCCAGGAGTTGCATCTTTACCTCTGCTAAATGTTACCGAGCGTAAAAGGGTGCTGAGCCTGCCATTCCTCCACCAGTTGAGCGAGGAGAATCTCAAATTCATCAAGGAGATAAAGGAAGAGGTGTCCTCACTTTCCAGACCAATCTTTTGCATTCTGCCCATGACTAGGTATTTGGGCCTGGTATGCATGGCATACGCTCAGACTATATTTGACGAAGAAGCGCGACGCCCGGCAAATCAATGGATTAATGGCAAGACTAAGTGCGCCGGGGACGGCGACTGCTCAGAAGAAGTTATCCGATCCAGCCGGATACCCCCCTCTGCATTTGGTTCTCGACCCTAAAAGCGGGTCAATGAGCTTAAACACCTTCATATGAACCAAATACAGCAGTACATGCCTCGTCGCGTAATAGAACACGAGAGTTGCAGCGTTGACGGAGACACTTGCCCAGACAGCCCAACAACCATGGGGCCGTGGAACGGGGAAACTGCCGCTGCTCAACATAACACCGGCGCGTGTGCCATGTCAGCAGATTAATGCACCGGCGACTGCGCAGCCGGCGGCCGGGGACTAATATTAAGACTTTCATTTTATGTAAATTTAGATTCTTTAGACCTCCAACGAGGAACAATTAATCTCGCTTCGACGAGTAAATAATAAATAATAAATACTACAATAAACGTCGATTCTACTTAACTTAACTTATACATACTAACATATAAGAGATAAGAACACATAGTTCTGCCCGCTCCGCTGCCGGCGTCACTGGCAGGCAGCTCCATGGCTTTGGCTTATGAAAGCCAAAACACATTTGTTAAATTTAATAATCACGAACCAATAAAAGAGGATCGGAGGGTTAACTCCCGCAAGATCAGAAAAAGAATCAAAAGAATTAGAGTTTTGATTACATGGCGACCGTGACAGGACGTTACAAACATGTAAATGTTCGAAAAAAAAAATTAATTAAAAATAATAAAAGAAGTTAAACATAAAAACGGTCCGCGTGTTTCAAAGAATATACAAAACCGATCGGGAAAAATACAATGAGCTGGCGCGAGAGTAGACTAGAAAGTGATGCGTTCCAGTGACAAACTTTGCAAATAAAAGCATAAGAAAATTTAAAAGACATTGCTACATAGAGCGCATGGGCAACACAAAAAGAAAAAACCTGTGAAGACCAGCACCGGCTCCACCAGACCCAGCAAGGGACAATAACCTGTGCGAAGACCAGCACCGGCTCCACCAGACCCAGCAAGAACAATAATAAAGTGCGAGTGGCATAGGACCGCCCCTTGCACCGTCGATGGACAAGTAAGACGAAAACACCAGCAGCTAAATTTAAATAATAAAAAAGTGCGAGTGGCATAGGACCGCCCCCTTGCACCGTCGATGGACAAGTAAGACGAAAACAATTCAGCAGCAAATATACAAGACTTCGCCGACGCTGCTCCTACCGAGCAAAGGGACGCACTCAGCCTACAAGAGGCTTTAGAAGTGTATCCAAACGATGGACCACGCCCACTCACAATAGCTGAGTACCGGGCACGACGAGCCAAAAACCCAAGACGACAAAAGAAGAGGAACACAGGAAAAATCTTAAGGTCATCGAGAAACAACTTCGCACTGGTGCGAAATAACGCAAATGAGCTGCAGAAATGCCATGCCCTCATATTGCCAATAATTTTATAATTTTCTAACTCGAGTTGAAGCACCCTTAAAGTGCAACTTGAAAATACTAACCTCTGTTAGGCTATTACTAAAACCATGTGATCGATGTTGAATTATATAATGAAAACCTGTAAATCGATCACATGTCCC
>CM017781.1:36991113-37102383 GCA_008121275.1 Drosophila lowei | reverse complement strand
ATGTGTTCAGAAAACTTTGGCTTGGCGTCTCTAATAACACCAAGATCATCCACCAAGATAATTCTCTCAAACATAACCACCGCGCATAGGGTATAGGGGCCAGCAAGGGGGCTAGAACGATGAAATATCATTACTTTGCATTTGGAGGCATTAAGGTGTAACAAGTTTGCACAACACCATGACGGAAAGTTATTGAGATCGAATTGCAGTTTTTTTAGACTGGATAGCTCTTTGGTGAACCAAGGAGGTTTCCCAGATCTAATCGAACAAAGCGGGACACAAGAATCAAAAATGTGTGAAGTGCACTGTAAAAATTGTTGTGCCTTTTATAAAATCTGCAATCGACCCGAGGAATTTTTTACATGGTTGACTTGAGACAGGGGGCTGGTCAAGCAAGTCGTCAACAAAAGTCATGTCGTGACATGGGCACTAGGTTACTAGACTCGTTTACCGAAGACCAAACAGTTCCTGGCAAGTTGGAGTCACCAAGAACTATCATATGATCTTTTATCTGATAGCGAGGAAGAAACAGCAAAAGCGGACAAGTGCTGCTCATAAGTTGAGATATCCGAAGAAGGTGGAATATATGAGGAAGTTATGAATATGGCAGAGCAGGGAAGAATCAGTTTACACACAGAATTCCAGTTCTTGTTTGAACCTGGACTGTGAAGTGTTCCGACGTAAAGTTTGGAGTCCATTACAATCAGAATTCCTCCTGCACGTCGTGACGACCGATCCTTTCATAAAGTTGTGTACCAACCTGACAACACTTCGGAACTAAGAATGTCCGGCTTTAGCCGGGTCTCGATAAACACAACAACGTGGGATGCAAATGCAACACTTTCCCGGAAAAGAATGCTGAGCTTACTACGTAAGCCTCTAACATTTTGGTAAGTTAATAAAGGGAAGTTAGTTTTGATTGGTGGAAGCAGAATGGGAAGATGTGTATGGCACGTTGGGGTGATTTGGAAGACTTATGGGGGCCTATACTTCTTCTTAGCTTTAAAATCTTTCACCACCAAATGATCCGGCCAACATTTGGCAGAACAAATGGTGTCAAATCGAGTTGAGGAGACGCTTATCTTAAATGAGGCTATCTCCCTGGCATAAGAGATATTAAACTTCTCCACCTTTAAGCCGACTTCTTTTATTTTGCTTTGTTTAAAGCAATTACATCGATAGATGTGAGGTCAGGGGCTACCCGTGAAAACAAATACTTGTCGGTTTGGTGGGACCCCACCAGTGGTATAGTCACCACAGGCCTAGTACCTGTGGTAATAGAGACATCAAATTCTATGAGATGAGAGGCAGGCTACAATGTGAGAGTAGTACTTACAAGCAGCAAACAAAAACAAACACACTACTAGCCAACGCACGAAACAAAGAAATTAAATTAGGCTTTTACAAATTAAAAGGCATGCACCCACTTGAAAGAATAGATTTTCAGAATCTTTTCTTGCTTTAAAGTAAATAGTAAATAATTTCTTCCATGTTTTTAGACCAAGTAAGCCGTCTATCAAATGGACACCAAAACATGTTACTTGTTTTGTGGAATGTTGATGTTGTTCAGAGATAATGGAGGACAAGTTTGTCTATTTAGAATTAAAGGGACCTGTTTGCACTTTGCTCATTTACCTGTAAAGCACCAGTCTGCTATCCCTTTTTTCCAAGGTCACGAGATGAGATGACAAGCGGTCCGTTGCTCTTGTAGGGCACTTGGCGCGACTGGGGATGGCAGTATCATCAGCAGATGTCAAAGTTGTTGTAAGACTGTTTGTCGGTATATCTGCTGTGTAGATTATATACAGTGTCAGGACAATCACGCTACCCTGGTTTTCACCAGCTTCAATTGGATGATATTCAGAGAGGAAATATTTGCATCTTACTGCGGAAACTTCTTTGCTGTAGGTTTGACTCAATATTTTGTGAATTAAGCCATCGTGGCAAACGCGGTCGAAAGCTTGGGCGACATCCAGAAAGACAGCGGAGCGATATTCTCGTCTTTCAAATGCATTTCGTATCTCAGAGGTTATCTGGTTTACTTGTTCAATGGTTCCATGTTTTCGCGAAATCCAAATTGTTGCTTTGGGTTTGCATTGTTGTTGTCAAGTGTTGCTTGATATGATTCAGAAGCAGCTTTTCAAATATCTTTGAAAGACACGGTAGGAGACTGATAGGTCTATATGATGATGGCTGGGAATTGTCCTTTCCGGCTTTATGGATTATTGTAATGACAGATTTCCTTCATTGTTGAGAGCCCCACTTTATCATGCTGTTGAATATTACGGAGAGAAAATATACTGCACAGCTTGGCAATTCTGTGATCATTTTAGGGGAGACGAAGCCGTGGCCCGCTGCTTTTGCTATGAGACTTGGTCCTTAATGACTCTTATAACTTCTCCTGCATAGAATAGGATAGGCGTGGTGGCTTCAAGGTTATTGGTTAGGTTAGGTTAACCCGGACGGCCCTCAGCGGAGCCACGCATAGACCAATCTGGCCCTTAGTTATCCGGATAGGGGGAGTGTATGAACCGTCGCGGGAGTGTTTATTTGGTTTAAAGTCCCGAGAATCGGTGTGTTTTAGCATAGGCCAGCAGTTCCTGTGGCGTCCTTTTGGAGGCATCTTCCAGTGATGCCAGCACTGGGGCGCCCAGGTATCTCCTCTTGCCCTTGAGAGAGCCGGACAGTTGCAGATGACATGTTCCAGGGCTTCGATAGCCCCAGGTTCATCACACTTCCTACAACTGTCTCTGTTGGTGATGCCTAGCTTTGCTGCATGTGCAGCAGCCAGACCTGTAAGCCTGTAAGTATTCCCACTAACAATCTACAGTCCTTTCGTGGTAGGTGCAGTAGGTAGTTGCTGAGTTTCTCATTGCGTTCTTTGCACATGATTTTCGAGGTTCTGCAGGTGGTGGTACTCCTCCTCCTAGTTTCGGTTTGCGATCTAGCCTGCTTCTCTAGATCGCCTTGCAGCGTTCTAAGGAGACAGGCACGTTCTCGGTTCTCCTATTCTCCAGCCCGACGCCTTCCTTAGCTAAGTACGTCCGCCGCCTCGTTCCTGTCGATGCCCTGGTGGCTGGGAACCCAATAGATCCGCACTGTCTTTGTCGTGCTTAGGGTGTCTAGTGCCTCCCTGCTCGCCAAGACACTTCTGGAACTGACCGTGGACGACTGCATGGATCTAATCGCCGCTTCGCTGTCGACGAATAGGATGACCGCATCGTGTGCTCCCTCCATAAGCTGAGTGACATCTGATGCTTTCCTGATGGCGAAAACTTCTGCCTGGAATATGCTGCATCGGTCCGGTAGCTTATACGACAGCCATATCTCAGGGTCTGTGCAGTATAAGCCCGCTCCTACTCCTCCGTCCATCTTGGAGCCGTCTGCTTGTATATTGAGGTGCTTAGTTTGGTCCCTTCCAATTTTCCAGTCTTCAGGTCCCAAAGATGTGGTTGTTCTGACGTCAAGGCAAGTTTGGGGGGTCATGTAATCAGTTGATCTGGTCATTTCCCTGCCGATTGAACTATGCCCGTATCCTTGTGGCAACAGATTTCCTGATGCGATGAGGCGTTGTGCTGCCTTTCCCGCAATCAGGCGAGCGTGAATGTCCAGGGGGTCGATTCCGAGTACAGTTTCGGAGTGCTTTTGTTGGGGTTGACCTCAGCGCCCTGTAATACAGAGCAGAGCCTGTCGCTGAGTCTTTCCATAAACATGATATGTCTTCTTTCCGGTAGCTTGCCACCACACTAAGACTCCATACAGCAGAGTTGGTCGCACCACCGAGATGTAGATCCAGTGCATTAGAGCAGGTGACAGGCCCCATGTGCTGCTGAGCATCTTCTTGGATGCATAAAGCGCAATGGTAGCCTTCTTCACCCTTTCCACTACATTGGGCCTCCATGCCAGCTTGCTGTCCAGTACAGAGCCTAGGTATTTCACCTGTGATTTTTGAGTCAGCCTAGTTTGTTCAATTTTCGTGGGGGTCCATATCGGTACCTTGTACCTCTTGGTAAAGAGGATGAGCTCCGTCTTGTCCGCGTTGATACTGAGTCCTACCTCTTCCGCCCACTCACGTATCTCCCTGAGTGTACGTTCCATTAAGGAGCTGAGGGTCGATGGACATACACCCGTAATAAGTATGCTTATGTCGTCTGTATAGGCTGTTATCTTTGGGGCCTTCCTTTCAAATCTCTTGATGAGGTCGTCGACCACCAAATTCTACAGTAGTGGCGACAGGACTCCACCCTGAGGTGTGCCTCTGTGTGCCCCCTTTACATTGGAAGTGGTGCCCCACTCCGATTGCACCCGTCTACAACTTAGGAGCTTTTTGATCCAAACGTTGATTGCAGGGTGTTGGTTATTCGCTTCTAGGCGACTTGTTATTGCGGTTGTGGCCACGTTGTTGAATGCTCCTGAGATGTCCACAAATGCTCCCAGTGCATACTTTTTGTTGTGAAGGGCGCTCTCGATGGTGGCTACTAGCGAGTGTAGTGCCGTCTCCACTGATTTCCCTTTGGTGTAGGCGTGTTGGTTTGTTGACATCAGTCCCCCTACCTCATTCCTGATGTGAAAATCCAACAGCTTTTCTAGTGTTTTAGTATATAAAAGAGGTAAGGCTTATCGGTCTGTAATCCTTGGGACTCACGTGGCTGCACTTTCCTGCCTTTGGGAGGAAGACAACTCTCGAGGTTCTCCATTGGATAGGGATATAGCCCGTACTTAGGCATGCTGAGTATATTGCGAAGAGCCATGGGGTGATAACCTCTTTGGTCAACTGCATCATGGCTGGGAATATCCCGTCCAGTCCTGGTGCTTTTATGCCCGCGAAGGAGTCTATGGCCCAGTGGATTCTCTCAGTGGTTAACAGACCTGTTGGGGGGTTCCTCGGTTCCTCGGTTGCTAGATCCTGATGCTCCTTGGCGTCAGTGACCTCGGTGCATCCAGGGAAGTGCGCCTCCATTAGTGCTGTTAGGGCTTCTTTACTGCCCTCTGTCTACTGTCCGTTGTCTAGTTTTAGTTGGCTCTGTACTGTGGGCTGCTTTGAAAGCAGCTTCCGGAGCCTAGCGGTTTCGGGCACTTTCTTGATGTTGGAGCAGAAGTTCCTCCACGAGTTCCTTTGTGCCTTACGAATTTCCTTCTTGTAGCTCCTAAGTAGGATTTTATATTCCTCATTGACAATCTCTTCGTTCGCTTGTTTGGCTATCTTAAAGAATTCCTTGAGGTTGTTCCTTTGGAGGGAGAGATCTCGGTTCCACCAGAGTGGCTTGGACCTCCTCTTCGTTCTCGAGGGTTCGCACGGTGCATGGTAGGCGTTCAGTTACTCGTTGGATAGGGTCTTTAGGGACTTCTCTATATCCTCCGCGGATTTCACTGAGCCCGGACTCGCGAGCTTCGAAGTAACTGTCTTTTTAAACTTTTCCCAGTTTGTGTTCCGGGGGTTTCTATAGACTGTTATCTTCGAAGAGTGTTTGAATTCGCACTTGAACTGAATGTACTTATGGTCTGAGAAAGATGGTTTTTCAAGGACTCTCCAGTCAGATGCAAAGTACTCTTTCCCGTGACGAGAGTTAGGTCTAGCACGTTTGACGAGGTGGGACCTACGAAGGTGTGTTTCTCCCCCACGTTTGCTACGTCTAAGTTAGTGGATAAGATAAAGTCTAGGAGTGACTCACCTCTATCATTGATGTCGGGATTGATTGATTCCCCACACATTGTGATGGGCGTTGGCCTCTGCGCCAATGAGAAGTTGGAGATTTTTGGAGCCGGCTTCTGTCACCAGACTGTCATGTGCCATGTAGCAAGAAGCTGCCATAAGGCGCTTTTTCTCGCTCTCCAGCATCACCACCGTCAGGTCATCCGTGCTGTAATGAGACATAAGATGAGCATGGATTCCCTTCCGTACTAGTACGGCGGTTCTGTTCCTGCTTACCGATGTTGAGTAGAGAAGGTTGTAATTTGAGGACTGTAGTCCGGCCACAGAGTTGCCTGACGCAATCCACGGCTCCTGGACTAAGGCTATGTCGGCGGGCCCTTGCTCCATGGCAATGAGGAGCTCCGCTACCTAGCTTTTATGAAGATTGATTTGCAGCACCTTTAGTGTCATGGGTGGCTAGCTCAACCTCGCACGACGGGTTGACTATGATTGTCAGGGTCACCGTCCTCCTCCTCCTCCGGGAGTCGTCCAGCGCAAGACCCTGGGCGGCCTCCACTATGGTCTCCAGACCTAGGTCCTTCTCGACCTCGCCTGCCTGGAGGGTGTGCGCATCTTTGTCCTCGGGGTGGCCAACATTCCAGTTAGCCGTTGGCACGTCCGGATTTTGCCTCTGCAGCAGCTTCAGTGCTCGCTCCCCCTGGACAGCAATGGGGAAGAGCACCTTCGCCTTTGGTATGGACGGGATCAGCTCCCTGTCTACCACCTCCAGCTTGGCCCCCTCCCACAGAGCTTCCAGTAGGGGCACCTTCTGCACCAGCCACTGCCGCGTTGGGTCGTCATTGCATTTGAGGATTTTGACCCCGTTCAGCCATCCCGCTCCATCGAACGTGGGCATGGGAGCGCTGGGGTCCTCCTCCACTCGCGAGAATAGTGACTCAACGAGCTGCGCGTGGACTAACTTCCACTGCGCCGCCGTCATCTTCCCATTCTCGTCGCTGCGGTCGATCAAGGCCACAATGAGATGTCTCTTGGACACTTCGCTCATGGCCTTCTGTCTCGGCTTCCTCGTCTTCGGCTGGGAGGTGGCCACCTTGGGCCCGCGTTGCCGCTTGCTCGCCGGAGTGTCTTTGGTAGCACTCTCGATCGAGCGTTGCCTCTTGGCGGCCAACATCTCCTCCAACTTGTTGGCGAATCCACCGTTCGTTGCCTTCATCGCGGCCCGCCTGTACCCGTTGCTCAGCCCAGGCTAGCTTGGACTTCTCCTCTTGGGAGATATCCGCCTTGCCCTGGAGCCGGCTCAGTAACTTGAATGCCGCCTTATACTGTGCTTTTGCCTTCATCCCCCCTGGTGCCTGGTTCCGGTGAGCGGAGAAGGCTTTCCTCTTCTGTCTTGCTAATGGTTAGCACGCTCTCCGGGTCCGAGTCTGTGTCGACAACGGCACCCGCGCGGCTCACCCTGCAACGCGTCGTTTTTGGTTATTGGTTAGTGGCAGCACAAAGTAACTTGTTGCTGGGTGTGGTTTAAAGACGTTTTCTAAATGGCAAATGTATTTGCCTTCGTGTTGTTGCTACGAGCCCACTCTCCTGTTTGGGTACGTAACGGTAATTCAATCTCGATTGTTCGACATACGCCTGTTTCAGCTTTCCGCAGTGGGAATCGTTTACTGTTTGGGGAGAGTTGCTCCATAAAGTATATTTTTTCTCATCTGCTAGGACTTTGCGTAGTAGATGGTGGGCTACAGGCACAGGCAGTGATTTGCGTTGGGTCGCACTAAAATTAGGACGATGTCCTTGGCCTCGCGGTCTGCGATTAGCGCGTGTGGAGGGTGGTCGGGCTGGACCGGAGACCCCGTTTCAGAGGATCCAGGGCTCCTGAATGATGACTATGTCGGCTGCACCCGTAGCTAGGTGGAGCAGCGCATGCTACCTTACAATGGTGGAGGTTTATCTGCAGGAGCGTCAGTCACATTCTTGATGTTCACCTCCACCATAGTCTTTTCGATGTCGCTATCGGGGGACTCTAGCTCCTCCTGGACATCGATGTGACTCAGACCCCTTGATAGGTCGTTTTCTTCGGACACGTAGCCGTCCAAGATTTCGTCCGACACCACGGACGCTGCATCCGACGCCGTTTGGCCTCCGTAATTGGGGCCTCCCCCTTCGACCTCCACTTGCGCAGGCAGAGTTGGACTTGTAAGGAGATATGGACACCTTCCTGTAGCCATAATCCATCCAGCTCCAAAGTCTCCATATTCAGGACGGGGATGATCTGGCGACTCTGCCCCGTAACATTCTCGACCTTGGCCACCGTCCAGCAGCGTCAGGATCTTCTCCGGCTCTGCAGGCATCGCCGATACCCATGCTCTGGCCATCGGTCTCCTGGGAATGTCTTTCTATCGTGCAGCCTCGGTCTCCTGGGAATGTCTTTCTATCGTGCAGCCTCTAGTCTAACTCCTGGATAGACCTCCTTAAGTCCCCGCCTTCATGTAGAGGGCCGCAGAGCGAGCGTCTTGGCAAGCGGTGGCTTTCACCATACCTCGATGATACCCTGTGTCCTCACATTTGGACGGTGGTCCGCCATTTTCCTCCAGCTCCAGCAGGAATCTGTCCTGGAGCTCATTCTTCCGCAGGTGCCACTTGTCCCGAGAGACATGAACGTCCACGGCACCAATTAGGGTCTTGCCCTTCGCCACCTTAGCGAACGATCGGTTTGTGAGGTGGGTTTTTACCCGCTTGGCTTACTGGGCTTGGCCTGGCTGTGTGGCGGGATCGTCCGCAGAACGTTGCCGCTTGTCGGGGCCTTTTCTGCGCCCTTTTCAGCTTTGGCTGGCAGGGAATTCCGGAAAGATTGAGGTGGCCCATAGCCCCTCTCAATCCCCTTGGCTGACAACTTGCAATTGGGGTCATCATTGGACAGGAAGAAATCCGCTCGTCTCCTGTCCTGGGACGACGGCTTTCTTTCTTGTGGTGAAGATAAGCTGCTTGCCGAGGATATCTGGAGTTACCCGGTCCCAGTGCGCTTACCAGCTGCAATTAGGCTCTGCTTAGCAGCCACCCCGGTACTCGGTTCGCCTCTGATGTCACCTTGGAAGGACTTGGAAGGACCCGATTGGCTTTTCGTGCCCATCCTCGCAGCGGTTGCTACCAGAAGACGGTGGACCGACTAAGTCTCCTTCCCCGTCTTCTTAAGGCCTGGTTTCCTGGCCGTTGAAGTTGAGGGATGGTCTTGTCCCTCCGGTACTTTAGAAGGGGTACCGAGCTACTTTGCGGTGTTTTTGTTTTTAATATATAGATTTGGCATTGTTGGTCCCACGAGTAAGCGGGAAGGGGTTGGTCACCCGAGTCATAGCCCGCCTGCCCCGGGAATCCTAATTAAAACTGGAGTTCAGCAGGTATCCAGAGTCCGCATATTAGCGACCGGGCACCATGCATTTCTAGGCATATGACAGTATCACTTTTTGGATTAAGGGGACTTCACTGAGAGCGTTCATCTCTCCGCCCTATTATCATTAGCCAACATCCATGGCAAAGACATGACCGTACCAGGAACTGTTACCAGCCGTAACTGTATTCTAGGGCATGAAGAATAGTCGCCTTGCACTCAGGGCAAGCCCTATCCCAATGCACCGCATACCGAGCTTACAGTTGTGGCGAGCTGACGCGTCATCGGTTTATCCCCTTGTAGCAACCGATGGCTGACGGCCTGTCTGAGCGTTACTATCATCTTTTTTCGGCTAACTAAGAATGGCGAATATATTGTATGTAAGTTCCTTACTTAGCACAGTGTTTTTAGACGAAAATACAGAAATACCGGGCGCTGAGGTACTGCCGTGGTTGTTGTTGTTGTTCTGTTGTTGTTTTGTTTTCGAGTACACAGGTGTAAGCGGGGAATTGTACTGGTCGTTGTTGTTATCATCAGTTCGTTTGTAAGACAGTAAGGGTCGGGGAACGGCACTGGGCACTAGACGACTCACCTTGCAAAGTGCTGCTGGAGCATAAAATCGCAAGGGGGAGAGACTGCGAGCGCGGAGACAGCGTTCGTTTGCAGTTTTGCAGTTGTTGCTACTACTTTTTAACTCGGGTACACGTATAGAGACGCGTTTTTCTGAAAGACGAGTGGACAGACAAAAAGCATTAGCACTAATATACAAGGTAAAGGTGGACGCGCGAGCACTTACCCAACAGACTAGTCTAGAAGTTGTGGATCTCGACGAGATGGCTACTGCTTAGAATATACAAAACGGCTTCAACGACTGAATCGGCGTTACGTTCAAACTTAAGGCTATTAAAAGCCTGTGCCTAGCGTTTGGTGGTGCGCTGCGGGCTATCATCAGCCTCCCGACAACCGTTGCAACGTCCGTGACAATATCGGCATGGTCCTTAGAGGAAGGTGGAAGCGCGAGCACTCACCCAGCAGATGAGATTGGAGTTCATCGATCTGGCTGAGATGGCTACCACGGAGGACCTGAAGAATGCCTTCAACGAGCAAATCGGCATTTCACTGGATACGGACACATGTTTTCATTATGCCGGTAGAGGTAAAAGCAAGCACATAGCAGGAAGTCACAGTTGCCCCATGGCATCCAAAGTACTGTCGAAGGCAAAAAACTCCAGCCGTGACTAGATTCTATCAAATAAATCGAAGTCACTGCGGGGCTGGCAGTGGCACTTGGTAACTAAGTCAGTGTCAATTTGAGATCAGATTTTGCCATCATCAGCGAGCCGTATAGATCTCCAGAAGATGGATGCTGGGTCAAAAGCTCGTCAGGCAATGGTACCCCTAAAAGCAGCAGCTCTGACGCCATCGCTAAAGGACAAGCACAGCTTGAAGCCTTCTCAGCGGTGGAAGTCGTACTGATGAACCAGCGAACCGCTAACACGTTCAACCAGGGATGTAGCGGGCTGGTCATTGACCTAACCTTCGTCACGGTTGGCGGAGGAAATGGGCGAACCCCGAATCAGACCGCATGGAGACCAGCCTATAAGCCTGAAACCATGCGGATTCCAAGCTTTTTGGAGGCGCTGAAGGACGTGACAGGTGGTGGCTAAGGTCAGCAGATGGCCACCCAGCTCACAGATCACCCACAGCTCGCATGCGATCGCCGAAAGCGATCCTTCAGGGGGCAAGCAGACGCCGACCTATTGGTGGACCGCCGAGATCGACACTGACACTGCGAGACCAACGGGCCTGCAGAAGGAGCGCCAGCAACTGGCCAGAGCTACAAGTGGCCTACTGCGTGGCTAGGAAAGCCTTAAAAAAGCAATTAGGTCGAGAAAGCGAAAGTGCTTTCTGCAGCTCTGCGGCTCAGCAGAGAGCAGCACACATGGCGAATTTCCTATAAGACGGTGATGAAGCTACTACACGACAGCAACGCTGGGGCGCCCTGTGACCCGAACTAACTTCGGGCTATCGTTGGGGTATTGATCCCACCTAGGGCATACAATCTCTCACACGACAACGAAGCACTTCTGCCTCCATACGTGGTGGAACCAGTCACGGCGTACGAGCTTCTCTCCGTGGCCCGCAAGATGAAGTCCAATAGGATTACCGGCCTTAATGGAATTTCCAACCGGGTGGTAAAGTTGGGGATTTCCTCCAAAGCCGCAAGAGTTCACCAAGGTGTACACGCAGTGTCTGCGTGAAGGACCATTTCCAGCACAATGAAAGAACCGGCACCTAGTGCTGTTACCAAAACCAGGTAAGCTACCGAATGACCCCTCCTGGGTTCGCCCGATTTGCTTCATCGACTCAATGGGCTTCCCCAGCTTGGAGCAAATTATTTGCACCAGACTGCAAAGAGCTATCGATGAAGCTGGGGGGCTATCCTCAAACCAGTTCGGTCTTATGAGAGGAAATTCAACGGTGGATGCCATAGGTAGGGTTGGCCGCATCGCGTCGGAAATGGTATAGGAAACTCGATGGAAGGGTGGCAAGATGGAGTATTACCTGATAGTCACCCCCGATATCAGGAGCGCCTTCAACTCGGTTCAGTGGGACTTTATCACCGACTCACTGAGCCAGCTCGGCATCCTACTTTATCTTCAGGCGATCGTCAGAAGCTGTTTCAAGGAAAAACTCTTGAAAAACACGGCGCACAGTGGGACATTCGGCCGTTTCGGCTTGCTAAATTAATAACTTCTGAACGAACAAAAAAATCTTCATGACACAAACTGCATTTGAAAGAAAAATCTTTCTGCTTAAGTAAATTATGCTACAATGTCTAAAATTTGCACAATAATGTGTTATAGTTGAACTTTGTTGCCGGTGCATATTTTACTATGCAAAATACTCAATTTTTATTTTTTTAGATCGATAAAGTACATTTAATAGAAAACTTTACAATAAAATATTATTTTGTATTTTATTTTCAACTTAACTTAACTAACTTAAGCAGCTTAAATATTTCAAATTATTGACAGTGGTGCGGCCCAAAGGAAATACATTTTGTTGTTGTTTTCATTTCCAATGCCCACTGTAAAGATCATTTGTTACCGCATACGCATATGCAGCGGAATTCTTTCGTCTTCTTATATCTCAATCTCTCGTACTCGGCTTCACAGCGGCCCCGAGCAGCTCTAACGCTCTCGGGCTATCCTACTCTCTCGCTCGCGTCTAAGCTTGCTGCATAGGGCCCGGCAATTTAGCCCGTCAGCCCTTGCATTGTCAGTCTTGAGCTAATCGTCGCAGCTATTTGATTAACATCCTCGCATCAATCGTTCGCCCAAATATCCCCATATGTACATACGCGATAAGTTGGTTTACCTATGCAAATAAATTGCGATTTATATACAACCCCTCGACTTTCATTAAATTAAAAATTGCAACAGTTATTAAAAACGCTTAATAGCTTAACATTTGGTGACCCCGACGTGATTGTACAATAAATAATCCATCAGTGCAATCACAACCTAATGTATCATTCAAAGGTCAAAACTAATTGCCATCTCAACCAGTGTCATCGACCACATAAGTTATCCATACATATATACACCGGCCTCCCTTGCATATTCGGTAGTGCACGTAGCTGTTGGCTTGCGCTTCTCTTTTCGGTCATCTTCCCGCAAGAAACGTTTCTTACACCGGCCGCCTTTGTATATACGGTTGGTACATAGCTGTTCGATTGCTGTGCTCGGTTATTGTCGTCTATTGCTCGTGTTACTCTTTGCGATCATCTTCCCGCTAGAGACGTTGGTCTTTCTGCTAACGCTGCCGCTACCATGGAAATTAATGCTGCTAACGAAATTCCAATGACCAGTGAGCAAAACAGGGTGTCTTTTTTGAAGCTTAAGTCAACGGAATTATGCGAGAAAATGAAAAGGTTAGCTACCGCTTGGCAGAATGAGTCGTCGGACTGTGACTACTACATGCTCATGGTAAAGCAAGAGCAAGTCGAGAAGTTGATCGGCAAATTTGAGATGTTTCACGGCGAGCTTGAGGAATTGGATCGAAGCGAAATTCACATTGGTTTGTGTGACATTTTTGAGTCACTTGCCAGCTCGCTGAAGGCGGCGATTATGATGGGGAAATGGCTAAGAGTAGCGGCCGCATGCCGTTTCATTCTACCTTGGCTGGAGGAAACACTACGGTTGAGTTTGCCGGCTCGCAATTTTTACCTCACCGTAGACAAGTACCATCCCTGCCTCCTATACAATTGCCGACGATAACGGCGGGTATGCGAACTGGACGGACTTCTATTCAATGTTTGCCACCATCATCGACAGCCATCCGGACTTAACAAACATAGAAAAGCTCCAGCATTTGCGTTCCTGTCTGCGGGACTCGGCATTGGAGACTGTTCGGTCGCTGGAAATCTCAGATGGCAATTATGCTGTGGCATTAGATTTGTTGGAAAACAGATTCAATAATCGGCGATTGGTCTTTCAGGCATACATCAATGAGATCTTGGCGCTCCAGGCTGTGGAACCTGGGTCAGTGTTATGCTTCGGGAGCTTTCAGACAAGTTCAATTCACACATGCGCGCTCCAGGGTTTGGGCACCACTGAGCAGATTGCAGCATGCATCGTCGTGCAGGAGCTTCTCCGAAAACTGGATCCAGCGATCCAAGAGAAGTGGGAGGAACGATTCAACGACCCCGCATTCGCAAACTTAATTCCGTCGTGGGAATCTATGGCCTCGTTCTTGGAGCAGCGATGCAGATCATTGGAGACGATGGACTTTTCTATGGCAAGCTATGCGTCGAGCAGTCAGGTAGGCAGAAGTAGAAAGCATAATAATTCTAGGTCCACATTGGTTAAACGAACCAAACCGTAGCACGCTGCGCCTGTTGCGACGATGGTGCTCACGAGGTCCAGCACTGTAAGAAGTTTAAAGCGCTGTCCCCCACAAATCGCCATAAAGAAGCCAAGCGGCTTTCCTTGTGTATAAATTGTCTCAGAACAGGGCATCGATTACTTCAGTGCACCTCGAGCAACTGTCGTACCTGCGGGGGTAGACACCATACCCTCCTTCATTTTGGTAGCCCTGAAGATACCGCAGTCAAGGAAATCAGCGCCGTATACTCCATCTCAGTCTGCGCTGTCTGAGTCTACGCCGTCTGAGCATACCACTGAGCCCTCTACTTCAGCGTCTACCTCGTCTGCCCTTATTGCCCAAGATCTCAGGAATGGTGTTGTTCTACTTGCCACGGCCACGGTCTTACTCAAAAATCGTTCCGGAGTCTTAGTTCCCTGGCGAGCGTTGCTGGATTCCGGCTCCCAGTTGCATCTAATAACTTCTCGTTTCGTGAATCAGCTTCAGCTTCGAAAAATGAAATCATCGACTGCAGTTTCGGGAATAGGCGACTCTTGCTTCGTCACGGATGGATTTTCGGTCAACCTTAGCCTACACTCTCGCTCATTGGAATAGTAAACTCTCATCACTGCCATTGTAGCCTCTAGCATAACCGATCGACAGCCAAACTTTGGAATTGACACTCAAAACTGGAACATTCCATCGAACATACCACTAGCTGATCCGGAGTTTTATAAGCCGCAGCGCGTCGATCTGCTAATTGGCGCAAGTCTGTTTTTCGAACTCCTGTGTGTTGGTCAGGTCAAGCTACTGCCAGGATTGCCTTCAACTCAGAAAACGCGCTTGGGATGGGTCGTGTCTGGAGGCTGTTCGCGTTTAAAAGGTTCCTCGTTGATGGTCTCTCGCGCTCGGGCCGTAGCTGCTGAGTATAATAGTCCAGAGGATCGGCTTGAGGTGCTTCTTCGGAGGTTTTGGGAGGTAGAAAATTGCATCGAACTAATAGTAAAGTCTACCAAGAAGAGCTAGATTGTGAAGCACACTTTGTGCAGCATTTCCGTCGACTACATAAAGGCGATTATTGTGTTCGGCTGCCAGCAAAATATAATTTGGATCTCCTTGGAGAATCTTACAATCAAGCGCTTCGTAGATTCCTGACCCTTGAGAGAAAGTTAGATCGTCGCCCTGATGTTAAATCTCAGTATGCAGCATTTATAAAGGAGTACCTTGACTTAGGCCATATGTCTCAGGTTCCTGCCCAGTCAATCAGCAACTGCCGATATTTTTTGCCTCACCATTGCGTCATGAAGAAAGATAGTTCTACGACCAAGCTTCGCGTCGTTTTTGATGGATCCGCTTCAACCTCATCTGGATATTCCTGAACGACGTTTTAATGGCTGGTCCCGTAATCCAACCCAAACTGTTTCATATTCTTGCTCGATTTCGGTCATACGCCTTTGCGATTACGGGAGATATCTGTAAGATGTATCGTTGTGTAAGAGACTCGACCGAGGATAGCAACTTGCAGTGTATTCTGTGGAGAAACTCCAGGGAAGAAGACTTGCGTGTGTTTCAATTGGACACCGTTACTTATGGGACGAAGCCTGCCTCCTATTTATCTGTGCGAGCGATGCATCAGTTGGCAATGGACGAGCAGATGGCGTTTCCAGTTGGAGCTGAAATCCTTCGCCGTGACTTCTACGTGGATGACTTGATATCTGGGGCCAGCTCTCAGGAAGAGGCTATCCGAATTCGGGAGCAAACTACTGGAATTTTGTCTAGAGATCAGTTCAGATTGAGGAAATGGTGTTCGAACGTCCCTGCTGTGCTGGATGGAGTTCGGAAGAGGACAAGGAAACATTTTTGAAGTTCGACGATGGCAGCCATGTGACTAAAACTTTAGGACTTGCGTGGGATCCGGTTTCTGATCTACTATTACTTTCGTTCTCGGCCCCACAATCTTCTTTGAATTCCTGCAGGCTCTCTGTTTTGTCATCCATAGCGCGATTCTACGATCCTCTCGGACTAGTTGGTCCCGTAATTACTAAATCAAAATCTTTCTCCAGCGTTTGTGCCAAGAGAAGTTGTCCTGGGATGAAAGCCTTCCAGTCGCACTGAACACCGAGTGGCAGGAAATATGCACCAGTTTTGGTCAGATTCGTCGACTTGAATTTCCTCGGCTTGTACTCCTTCCAGACTCTACGCTGGAAATTCACGGATTTTGCGATGCCAGCATCGAGGCTTATGGTGCATGCATTTCTGTCGTGTCCAAGGGTCAGCACTCCAGCAGTCACTTACTTTGTGCCAAATCTCGTGTGGCTCCTTTGAAGACACTTACAGTACCAAAGTTGGAGCTTTGTGGAGCGGAGTTGCTGGCTAGGCTCATATCTGAGATAGCTGGAATGAATGTCTTCAAGGGAAGGTGTTACTGTTGGTGTGATTCTGCCGTTGCGCTCTCTTGGATTCGGGACGAGCCGTCAAGATTTAATATATTTGTTGCAAATAGAGTGTCAACGATTCAGGAAATGACCGAAAAAATGGAATGGCGCTATGTTCCTACAGCTTTAAACCCAGCCGACATTCTGTTTCGAGGGGCTCATCCGACTGAGCTGAATGAGTCACCTCTTTGGGCTCATGGTCCTCCATTTCTTTGCGGCTCCTCAGATGACTGGCCACCCACTGTGCTACCTGATAAGCCAGCCCTTGAACTTCGTCGGAAGGCGAATTCATTTGCCTCTTTGCAACGCGTTTTCGGATACATTCAAAAGTTTTGCAACCGAATTCGCCACCCCGGACTCACTGTCTCAGATATTGAACATGGAACCCAGGTATTGCTACGACTAGTCCAGCGTACTCAGCTATGGGAGGACATGAAGTCACTGCGGGCAAGGGGAGCAGTCTCCTCATCGAGCTCAATCGCATCGTTATCGCCATTCATGGATCAGTTTGGACTTCTCAGGGTAGATGGTCGACTGAAAAACTCTTCGTTGGATTTTGATGATCCAATCATCTTGCCCCGCAGCCATCCACTGACTCTTGCAATAATCTCCCATTTTCATGAGCGGAATTTGCACGCTGGTCCTCGAGCTTTGCTTGGACTAATTCGATCCCAATATTGGCCTATTGGGGGGAGGAAGACGGTAAACAAGGCAGTAAACAAGTACGTAAGATGCTTTCGACTGAAGCCCAGGGTATTGGAGCATATTATGGCGGATCTTCCAAAGGAGCGGCTCGATGGTTCTCATGCCTTTGAGATCACAGGCGTGGACTTCTGTGGGCCGTTTTTCTACAAACCGGAGGTACGCAACAAGGCTCCAATCAAGTGCTACGTCTGCGTCTTCATTTGTTTCGCTACCAAGGCTGTTCATCTGGAGCTTATAAAGGACTTATCCACAGTTGCTTTTCTTCATGGACTAAAGCGCTTCATATGTACCAGACGAAAGCCGCGGCAAATTTGGTCAGACAACGCAGCCAATTTTGTCGGCGCTAAGAATGAGCTGATGGAGTTAAAGCGCCTAGTCCTCAGCGATGACCATCAGAAGGCGCTGCTGGATTTTTGCTTGGTCGAGGCTATGGACTGGCATTTTATTCCTCCGCGCTCCCCTCATTTTGGTGGTCTATGGGAGGCTGCAGTGAAGACGGCCAAGTACCACTTCTACCGTGCGATAGGCAACTCGGTTCTTGGATTTGACGAGCTGCGGACGCTGTTGTGCCACATCACGGCAGTGATTAATTCAAGACCTTTATTTTCAATTTCAGAGAGCCCTGCCGATCTAGATGTTCTAACTCCAGCGCATTTCTTGAATGGTGGCCCTCCTGCTTCGTTCGCTGAGCCTGACGTCACGCAGCTAAACTTCGATCGCCTGGACGGCTGGCAGCGCGTTTCGTACCTGCAGCAGCTCTTTCGGTCCCGGTGGAAGGAGGAGTACATCACGTCACTGCAGCAGCGCTCAAAGTGGCGCACTGCGAAGCCTAGTTTAGCAGTCGCAGATTTGGTTCTTGTCAAGGATAAGAATCTTCCTCCCATGAAGTGGCCACTGGCGAGAGTGGTCGAGCTTTTGCCTGGACGAGATGGCGTTTCCCGAGTTGCTGTGCTGAAGACGTCATCTGGAATCACCAAGCGCGCCGTTAACAAGCTGTGCCTGCTGCCCCTTAAAGATGCTGTTGAAAGTCAGGCTTCCAACAGGGGTTGTATGTCGGGTCAATCAGCTTAAATATTGTAAATTATTGCCAGTGGTGCGGCCCAAAGGAAATGTATTTTGTTGTTGTTGTCATTTCCAATGCCCACTGTAAAGATCATTTGCTACCGCATATGCATATGCAGCGGAATTCTTTCGTCTCCTTCTAACTCAATCTCTCGTACTCGGCTTAACAGCGGCCCCGAGCAGCTCTAACGCTCGGGCTATCCTACTCTCTCGCTCGCGTCTAAGCTTGCTGCATAGGGCCCGGCAATTTGGCCCGTCAGCCCTTGCATTGTCAGTCTTGAGCTAATCGTCGCAGCTATTTGATTAACATCCTCGCATCAATCGTTCGCCCAATTATCCCCATATGTACATACGCGATAAGTTGGTTTACATGTGCAAATAAATTGTGAATTATATACAACCTCTCGACTTTCATTAAATTAAAAAATTGCAGCAGTTATTAAAAACGCTTAATAGCTTAACATTAACCTAATTTAAAAAAATTTAAATTAAAAATTTAATTTTTTATTTTTAGAGTTGGTTGAATTTTTTTGCTTCTGTAAAATAATCCTCCACTTCCTGTTTAGTGGCAAGAATATCTAATGATTTAAGCATTTCTGAAGAATAAATGCTTGCCGATTTATTTTGTGATCTCACATATCTAATGGATGAAATATATGGATCTGAAGAGGCTGCTAACATGTTGAAAAGATCTTGGTTTTGCTTAATTCGTGATGTCTTGAACGTATTCATATTCCTGTATTTTTTGTAATCTTTGTTTCTCGTTTCCTGAGCTTCCTCTGACATCTCTCCAATAGGTAGGCTCTGATGTTCAATTAAAATGACCATGTGCCAGAATTTTATGAAGCGTGGGAGTTAGCTTCTTTTCAGGATATTTTTCCAGTAACAGCTCTGCAGTCTTCGCGGCATATTCACCAAACTTGCGGGTATTTATTTTTTCTTTGCAGTTTAAAATATTCAAAATGACATCCAATCTTTTGATAATGTCAATATCCACCCCAGTTATTTGTGCAGTAATTTCGTTTTTCTCAAAGAATGTCCGTGATGAGTTTGAGCTTCCTAATCCTTGTTTGGGGCAGTCCACCTTCAGTGATAGTTTGTCTAAGAATTTTTCTTGAATAATTTTTTTCCTAGTCTTTTGTTTTTCTTGGCTGGCGTACTGTTGTTAAAAGATTCTCCCTCTCGCGGAATGGTATATGCAAGTTTTAAAATGAACTCCATTCATCTAATTCTTGCATGCAAAACCTGGTCAAAAAGACAGGTAAAGATAGGAATAGTAGCCCGCATATTCATTCATAACCAACAACATAATTAAGGTAGCAAGAAATGGAAAATTATTCTAATATTGAGTGTACCTGAGCAGATTCATTAGTACCTAATTTCTGGGAAGTTTTTTAACATTGACTGGACTTTACAAAAATATGACATTAAGGTTGGCAGCTACGCTAGAGGTTTAAAAGCTATCCATTATTGTTGCGGATAAGCTTTGGTTTTCGAACCATCTCAGATGACGCTGCGCTGGTCATCGCAGGAGTTATGCCGGATGTCGGAACTCCACAGATGCGAGTTTCTTAGAAGTGAGAGAAATTAGGAGGAACCATCGTCCCTGCGTAGGAATGTTTCGCGGCTATCCCGCAGGGACTCAGAACTTCCTGTCATCATTCATCAATTATCAATAAGTTAATTTCATTCTTAGAGTAAACAAATTTTGAAATAAATAAGAGATTTAAAAAAAATTTAAAAAAAAAACGAGGGGGAACGTTGTGAGTTGCTGCTGCGACTGCAACTTTACGCTTATACCCGATACTTAGTCAGTATGGCGCTCCTCCGCTAGACGGCGCGTAACAACGAACCACAAAGAGTGCGTGCGAGAGAGACAGAAAATCAGTCAAAACGTGTCGCCGGTCGCTGCTTAGCCACTGCAAATTGATTTGTTCCTTTTGGTTATAATAATATATCGATCTGATCCAGATTCGACAATCTGGAAGATATGGTCATTCTTTATGATTGTGCGCTTTTAAATTTCTCGTATCTTGAAAATTGTGGATGCCACAGATTTACGTCTTTCGTGGGGGTGGAAAGGGGTGGGGCGAATTTTTGAAATACACTTGTAACAGTGAGATCTAACGGGAGTGTGGATACAAAATTTGGTTGCTCTAGCTCTAATATTCTTTGCGATTTGTGGATGCCACAGATTTTCGTTCTTTGCGGGGGCGGAAGGGGGTGGGGCGAAATTTTGAAATACAGCTGTGCAGGTTCGATATCACAGGAGTGTGGATACCAAATTTGGTTGGTCTAGCTCTTATAGTCTCTGAGATCTAGGCGCTCACTTTTAGCGATAGACAAACCGTGGATGACACAGATTTTTCGTCCTTTGTGGGTGCGGAAGGGGGCAGGGTGATGTTTTGAAATACACTTGTAACAGTGACATATCACAGAAATCTGGATACAAAATGTCGTTGCTCTAGCTTTTATAGTCTCTGACCACTAGGCGATCATAAGGACGGACAGACGGACGGACGGACGGGCGGACAGACGGACCGACAGACTGGGCTCTATCGACTCGGCTATTGATGCTGATCAAGAATATATATTGTAACGAACCTAAAAGAGTTCACTACAGTACCTCTGCCGATACCTCATAAGAAAATATGCTTAAACATGCTGCCGAGACAAGCGCCGGTCCCCGACCCGCCGAGAAAACACGCCTTACCACACGGACTTCTCCCACCCCAAATCGAGCGACCGATCACCAACCACGGAAAGATGACACCGGCGCGAAGAAAGCCCAAAGAAGTCCCAGCACATGAAGACCCCACAAACGCTGACCGGGCCATACGAGCCGCCGATGGTCGCCCTCAAAGTGTCGCCGACCAAAACAAACCCAAGCAGCGTCTGACCCACAATGGGTGCCTGCTTGGTCTGCGTCTGTATCATATTGATCGGCAGTTATATAACTTGGCAGGAGGTATAAAATGAAAACAGCCTGGCAGTAGGTATAAAATTCTTATGGATTGGTACAATGTCTTCTAATAAAACGAGGGGGAACGTTGGGAGTTGCTGCTGCGACCGCAACTCTACATTTATACCCGATACATAGTCAGTATGACTACATTAAACGACAAAGAGTGCGTGCGAGAGAGACAGAAAATCAGTCAGAACGTGTCGACGGGCGCTGCGTAGCCACTGCAAATTGATTTGTTACTTTTGGCTATAATAATAATCCGATCTGATTCGGATTCGGCAAGATTCGGCAATCTGGTAGATATGGCCATTCTTTCTGATTGTGCGTTTTTAATTTTCTCCTATCTTCAAAATTGTGGTTGCCACAGATTTTCGTTATTTAAGGCTGCGGAAGGGGGTGGGGCGAAATTTTGAAAAACACTTGTAGCAGTGAGCTACCAACAGTGAGTTCTGCAGTGAAAAATTACAAATAGTTTTGTAACAGTGAGAGCTCTACAGTCAGGTCTAATATTCTCTGAGATCTGTGGATGCCACAGATTTTCGTCCTTTGCGGGGGCGGAAGGGGGTGGGGCGAAATTTCGAAACAAACCTGTCAAGGTCCGATATCATAGGAATGTGGATACAAAATTTGGTTGCTCTAGCTCTTATAGTCTCTGAGATATAGGCGCTAATGTTTTGCGCTAAGCAAAGCCGGCTATGATACGTGTGTGTTAGAGAGAGACAGGGCGAGAAAAAATGAAATTGTTTCCTTCATTCTGGCTATACTAATGCTACGATCCAATTCAGATTCAGCAGTCTAGAAGATATGGTCATTTTCTACGATTCTGCGTTTTTTGTTTTCTCGTATCTTTAAAATTGTGGATGCCACAGATTTTCGTCCTTTGTGGGGGCGGAAGTGGGCGGGGCAAAGTTTTGAAATATAATTGTAACAGTGACATATCACAGAAGTCTGGATACAAAATGTCGCTGCTCTAGCTCTTATAGTCTTTGAGCACTAGGCGCTAATAGGGACGGACAGACGGACAGACGGACGGACGGACGGACGGACGGACAGACAGACATGGCTCAATCGACTCGGCTATTGATGCTGATCAAGAATATATATACTTTATGGGGTCGGAAACGCTTCCTTCTGGACGTTACACACATCCACTTTACCACAAATCTAATATACCCCAATACTCATTTTGAGTATCGGGTATAAAAACTACTCCATGTGGAAACCCACAAGGTGGAAATCCACCCGAGCGGACCAATTTGGGATATTTGGGAGATCGGCGCAATACTGGACGACCTAAAAGCGACCAAAAAGCCGTCAACCAGCGCGCGAAGCACTGACCCCATACAGAAGTAGATCGAGGTTGGAGGACGACGGTCGAAGCGTAAGCCGTCAGCCCGGCCAGACGCAGAACTGGTCAAATGCACCGAAAAGAAGACATACACTGACATCCTTAAGCCAATGAAAGCAGCACCAACACCCCAGGGGCCTGAAGAGCAAGGTCAGGGCATAAGAAAGACTGCCTCGGGCGAACTTCACCTCAGGATGCAACAACCCTCTGATCCTGCAACCCAGGAGCGACAGAAGGCAATCACGACAGGCGATGAGATACTGGAGTCGATATCTGCAGCTATCGACTGCGACTTATCCCGAAGAGCAGTACCGAGGATGCGAAAAGCCTATGCTGCCACGCAGGTAGCCACAATGAACCTCCAGGCCGCCCTCGCCCACAAGCTCCTGGACCTTGGTTGTGTGCCGCATGCGACGACGGATTATGTCGACACGGGCTACAAGTGTATGGCCTACGGACACACTGCAGCCAGGTGCAGAAACAGGCGTACTGTGGCGAAAGGTATTTGCTTCAGGTGCTGTGGAGAGAGCACATGCAAAACCAATACAAAAACCCCCCAAAGAGACACTCGCTCAACAGCTCACTCGGTGCTCAGCCGCAGCTGTCCCGATTACAAAGGGCCTGCCAGGAGCACGCCTCGAGCGACAGCGCTCCTGGACGAGTTCACAAGCCTGAAAATCTATCTCCTGAACATAGGAAGCATCCCGACGAACAGCCTGGGAGTCCATCATAGACCTCACCTTTCCAAGCCCGTAGATCACGCGCCACGAAAAAAGGCAAGTCCTGAGTGTGTACACGCACAGCGACAACTGGGCTGTGATGATGGACATCTTCGCCACCAGGAATGCAATAAGAGGGTAATGTGCACTACTGACTGGCTACAAAGAAGCAACACTAGATACAGACGTGCTCCTATCTGCAGCAGAGAGCCTAACCGCCACCGGGGATGCTGAAGAATGCGCGAGAGCCCTCTCCAGGATCATCATAGCGGCATGTGATGCATCTATTGATGTAAGGAAGATCGGAAGAAGCTGACACCGCCCCGTGCCTTGGTAGAATGAGCACATCTCCCAAGATAGGAATTAGTTTGCGAGAAATGGTGTGGTATTCAAGACAAAAAACGGAAAGCCCTACGAGACGCGATCAGAAGCAGCAAGGCCAAATGCCTCCAGGAGCTCTGCGATGCGGCAGATGGAGAACCTTTTGGGTGGGGAACAGACAGCCTATTCTAAGTGCCCTGCCCAGCTCAGAGAATTGTCGGCGCTCTCTTTCTCTGAAACCACCACTCCAAGAGGCAGACAGCGAGGAATACAGGGCTCGGGCGAACAACACCATTACTGCTAGAGGTCAAGGCCAAGCTGAAGAACGGTAAAGCGGCAGGACCTGATGGAGTATCCAAAGCGGCATTAAAATGCTTAATCAGCGCTCATCCTGTCGCATTCACATCGATGTATAGCTAGTGCCTAGCGGAACGAACACTACCACGAGCATAGAAACGGCAGAACAAATGTAACGCAGCAGTCGGAAACATAGTATTCTGGCTCGCAGTGAACGGACTGTCCCTAGCGGACAAGAAGATGGAGGCTGTGCTAATAAGAAGCAGGACGAAGGTCGAGCAGTTATGTGTGTGTGTCTGCAACACACAACCATCGTGTCCTTGCCTGCCCTAAAATATCTAGGGGTAATGCTGGACCAAAGGTTAACCTTCAATTCCCACCTGTAATATACAAGCGAGAAGGCAGCCCAGCAGCGGCGGCCATAAGCAGGATTATGGCCAACACAGGAATACCATGACAGCGCAGCAGACAGCTCATTGCAGGGGTGGTTACGGACCAACCGTGTGGGCACCAGCAATGAGGGTGCCCTCGTACAGCAGAAACAGCAGAAGCGCATACGGACGCTGTGCCGGGAAGGGAAGGTGGACCAGAAGGCTCATCCCCAGCTTAGAACATGGCTGCAGAAGAAGAGGTCAGCTTGACTACTACCTTGGCCAGCTGCTAAAGGGGCATGGCTGCTTTAAACATTACCAACACAGCTTTAAGCATGCCGACCCAGTGAAGTCGAAGATGCGGAGCACGGTAAAGCGGAGATGGTGTTGAAAGGAAACCCACTCGAAGTTCAGGGTTGAGAGTCGATTAGTAAAAATATGACCAATCGTATGTACAGGCCAGAAAGAAGGGTCGAGCACTCTTGACATATTTATCATATACTAGAATTTTGAGGATGAGATACTACGTTTTACCTTAAAGTTCAATCTAATAACTACAAAGCATGTAAAGCCAACTGTTGTGAAATCCCCGATACGAGATTTCAATGTTGAGCAGAAATGCTCTGGGGAATCTTGCGTTTAATAATGTACTACGATATAGACAATTCGAGATTTATTCATTTGGACTTCAATCAACTTAAACTTTAATCGTAATCGCGTATAGAGTACAATTTAATGGGTAATACGGGTTTAAGCGCGGCCGGCTGCAACTGCTAATTGTCGTTGTGATTTCGTCGACACGCAAACGAAGACTCTTCTTGGTGATCGGAGACGAGGTTACGCCGCCCTAGCATGAAACGAAGCCGTTCTCCGAGTGGGCAATCGCAGTTAGAGAGCTCTCACTCTCTTTGTAGTTTAACCCTTAGAAAACCGTCCATGCCGCCCCCAATACTGGGACCAGTATTAGAAACCAAAGGATGTCACATGTGAATGCTCTGTGAATAAATAAAGTGTTCGTTATGGTACATGTATGGTCGAATGGAGCTAGCAACGGTGGTAGGATTATTCTGAGGTCTGTGGCAACGGTAGCCGACATAGTTTAGAGACCGATCGTTTGTATACGCCTGATGCTGTTTTAACAGTTGCGACTCTGACTAAACTGTCAGCTCCAGGGTGAACTTCTATTATCCTTCCCAGCTTCCCTCGTTGGGTGGCAGTCGGTCATCCTTGACAATTACTAGATCGCTGACTTGTAGATTGTCGGTTTCATGTCGCCACTTTGGACGGGCTTGAAGATGTGATAGCCAATCCGAACTCAATGCTTCCAAAATTGCCGGATCATTTTTCTGTCCTTCCAGAAATTTGACTGTGAGTGGAACATCCCTTGTCGTTACATCCGGCGGAGCTAATAATGAATCTCCAATAAGAAAATGTGCCGGGGTGAGGACAGCTAGGTCCTCCGGCTCCGCGCTTAGGGGACATAATGGCCTGGAATTTAAACAGGCTTCAATTTGTGTTAGCACGGTAGCAAGTTGTTCGTAGGTCATTTTATATCCTGAAAAGGCTCGATAGAGATGTGTTTTGACAGACTTTACATTTGCCTCCCAAAGGCCTCGAAATTAGGACTATGCGGTGGATTAAAATGCCATTGGACGTTTCGGGCCGCTAAAGCAGGTATTACAGTTGTGGGTAGCTCTCGTTTCAAATGTATTTGCCAGGTTTGAAGAGCCCGGTCGGCACCAATGAAGTTCGTGCCGCAGTCGCTATACATGTGTTGACAGTAGCCCCGACGCGCGATGAAACGTTGTAGGGCCATGAGAAAGTGTTTGGTGGTTAAGCCCGTGACCGCTTCAAGATGAATTGCCTTTGTAGCCAAACAGATGAAAACTGCGATATACGCCTAGTAGTTTGTGTGTCCACGGAATCTGGATGCTTGAATTCCGAACGCGCCTGTATAGTCCACTCCGGTGGCGATGAATGCACGAGTTGGCGGATTGACTCTATGTGGGGAAGATCGGCCATCAATTGTGCTGCTGGTTTTCGGTCGGTGACGAAAACATCGGACGCATTGTCGAAGAATGCGTTTGACAGTTTGTTTTCCGTTGACTATCCAGAATTTGTGTCGAATAGTGGCCAGCGTTAATTCGGTGCCGCCGTGGAGTGCGAGACGATGGGCATTACGCACGACGAGATCGGTAAAATGATGATGATTGGGAATGATCATTTGTTGTCGCTGGCTTATTGGAAGGTGCATTGCATTTCGCAGTCGACCTCTGACTCGTAGAATTTGTTGGTCATCTAGAAATGGGGATAATTGACACAGCTTGTGTGTGCCCGATAGTGCCTTGTTTCCTTCAACCTCAATATTTCTGTCGCGTAGACCTCCTGTTGAATGCTGCGAACGAGATGAATTAAAGCGTTGTCGAGCTCCTGCACACTCAGTGGTCCAGACAGTTTGTCCCCTTTGGCTTGAATGTTATGTATAAACCGTAGAACATATGCCATGACTGATATTAACCTGTCGTATGAGGAAGAGTTTTGGATGAAGGCTTCTGGAGCCTCCGAGACTTGCACAGCATTTTGGAACAAAACTGATGGTTTCTCCTCGATTATAGTCCTGTCGATGTCCTGACTGGAACTCGTTTGCCGGCCATTGGCTTTCCGGCTGCTGTAGCCATGATGGTCCAGACCACCACAATGGATGTACTGCTAACTCTTGTGGTGTTAAGCCACGAGTTGCGCAGTCCGCTGGGTTTACCACCCAGTAGGTACATGTCTCCACTGAGTTGATGTACTATGCTCCAAAATCTGTCCAACGCGATTTGACACAAAGGTTTGCCATCGGTGGGGATCTCCATTTATCAAAAACAAAACGATAGTAGCATCTGACCAATAGAAGGTTGACATAGGTGGTCCTGCAGTGCGAAGTTGGTCCCGGATCCATTTTGCCAGTTTAACTGCCAGCAGCGCACCCGAAAGTTCGACTCGTGGGTGTGATCGGTTTCGTGGGTGTGACTCGACTGCGTGCAGCTAGCAAATGAGTTTGAATCATTCCGTTTGGTAGCTCTGCACGAATATATGCACATGCTGCATACGCCAGTGATGATCCATCGCAGAAAACATGTAGCTGTAATGACGCAAGCTCGTGGATGTTGAAGCGCAGCCATCGTGGTACTTGAATTTGCTCGACATATGGCAAGTTCTGTATGAATCCCTGCCATCTATCAAGCAGCTCGGTTGGCAGCGGTTCATCCCAGTCCAGTTGTGCTAGGCTGCCATCGTTGCGTTTGATGCGGGCCATCCATGAGTCCTTGAGTATCGCCTTCGCGGTCATGACACAGGGCGTGATGAAACCTAATGGGTCGTACAGTCGGGCGACTGTGGAAAGTAAAAGAACGTTTAGTATGTGCGTGACTGATTTCAAAATTTATCTTGAACCCAAAATAGTCTTGATGTGGATGCCAATAGAGGCCTAGGGTTTTAACGGGATCTTGGTACTCAAACTCTAATAATGTCTTATGAGATAAATGGTCTGGAGGTATGTCTTGTAGCAGAGAAGCGTCATTCGCAGACCACTTTCGAAGTTCCATTCCTGCTGATCGTAAGGCTCCGATCAATTGATTTTGAATTTCTAATGCTCCTTCGCGAGTGGAAGATCCGCTTTGTACGTCATCAACGTATATTTCGTGTCGAAGGACCCTTTCCGCGAGTGGGTATCGGTCGCGTTCATCCTGCGCCAGTTGATGTATGACGCGAATGGCTGTGTAAGGAGCGGAAGCGGTTCCAAACGTAACTGTGTTGAGATAATACTCAGCTACCTGGTTGTGTTCGTCATGCCAAAAGATGCGTTGATATTGCGAATCCTCTGCATTCATGTCAATGCATCTATACATCTTCTGAATGTCGGCAGCAAAACAAAACGATGGAAACGCCAATTCAGGACCACGCCGGCTAGATCGTTTTGGAGCGCTGGTCCGGTGCATAGGACGTCATTGAGCGATTTTCCGTTTGACGTTTTACAGGAGGCGTCATATACTACTCTAACCTTAGTAGTGACACTTTCCTCTTTGAATACTGCGTGATGAGGCAAGGTGCAACATGTGGACTCGATTCCATACTCCTTGCTAATGATGCAATGCTGCTGCTCCTTTGGTTGTTACTTTGGTCACCTGGCCTAGTTGAAAGTACTCATTCATGACTTCCGAATATTTGGCTTGCAGCTCCGGCTGCCTTTGGAATCTTCGTTGAAGCATTTGGAATCGATTAATCGCGATTTGACGTGATTTACCTAGCACCTGCGAAGGGTCAAACAAACGCTTAAGTGGTAACCGTACCAAATACTTGCCGTTTCGTTGACGGATGTGAGTTCGTTTAAAATGCTCCTCGCACCATCGCTCTTCTGGTGTGAGCTGTTTTGCGAAACCGAGATGCTCCATTTCGAAGAATTTCTGGACGAGATTCTCTAGCCTGTTGTGGTGACATCTAATGGTGACAGCGTGTGAGCGTGTGGAAGTGGCTCGACCAAAGATTATCCAGCCAAGCTGGGTGTGCTGTGCAATTGGTTGGTTCTCCTTTCCTCTGCGGATATCTGAAAGCAGGATCTGTGGGATTACGTCCGCTCCCAGCAGAAGATCAATCCGTTGTGATTTGTAGAACCTGGGATCGGTGAGTTCTATTCCGTTCAAATGAGGACATTGCTGCAATTTGATGGATTGTGAAGGTAATTGCGATGTAAGCGTTTTAAGTATAAACGCAGTATCAATGGTAGTACAAAACTGTGAAGTACAAGAACTTAATGACAATTCTGTAGTGTAGGTACACCTGTTCTTGGAGGTGGTCCCAACTCCAGCAATTTCTGCCGAAATTGGATGCCGCTTGAGGTTAAGAGCCTGCACTGTGTGCTCTGTAATGAGGGTTCCTTCCGAGCCTGAATCCACTAACACACGTACCACAGCTGATTGGCCAGTGTGGGGGTTGTGGATTGTGACCAGGGCAGTGGCCAGAAGGACAGTGCTGGGTCCGTGATGCGTTGCCGTAGCGGAGACTAGTTGCGCAGAGTGTGTTCTCACAGACGAGTCGGTCGCTGCAGACTGTGGATGACCACCGGAACTAGTGTTGGGAACCACTGGGAGAGGCTGTGCAGTGCTCTGAGTAGGAAGTGGGGTCCTAGCGTAGAGTTGCGTTGGTGTAGCCCTGCCAGACGAGTCGCTCGTTGTATACTGCCAGGAGTTACCGGAACGAGCGCTATGGGAGGCTGCGTGAGGCTGTGTTGCCACCTGAGCAGGAGTTGGGAAGTGCAGCAGTGTATGGTGTCTTTGACCACACTGCGTGCAGTTCCTTTTGCTAGTACATTTTCAAATTCCATGGGAACGGCTCAGACAGTTGAGGCATGCCTTTGCATGATAGACGATGGCTTTCCTTGCAAAGCAGTCCTTGGACAAAAGGTCCGGGCAATGCCGAAGATTGTGACTGTCGCTACAGTGAGGGCAGCGAGTGTGTTCGGCAACCGCAGTCTTGGCGTGGAAACTGTTGCCCTTGTATGTTACGTTGCCAACTGACTTCTTCGGGTGCCTTTGGTTGACAGGCTGCGGCACAGGTGCCCGCGTCGTGGAGTGGCCTCGATTTTCGAACACATCGATGCTGACGAGACGGTCGTTGAGAAATGATTGCAGCTGAGAAAATGTGGCAAGTTCGGCAGAGCTACCGAGATGGAGCTCCCAAGCTTGCAGTGTCGTGCTTGACAGTCTGGAAGTGAGATGATGAGCCATCCAATGCTGAACATCTAGATTCTTGAAAGCATTGAGACAAACCGTCGCAACATTAAGCATATGTTTTATATCAGCAGACTGCTCCTTTGTCAACTGTGGCAAGTCATACAAACCGTTCATATGGTACATAAACTGCAGCCGTTTGTTGTCGTATCGCTTGAGGACGAGACTCCAAGCTGTTGCATAGTTATTTCCCGCAAGCGCCATCTGCTGAATATCCTCGTCGCGATCCGAGGGAAGAGCTTGCTTCAGAAAATGAAATCTTTGGACGTCGGACAGTTTCTGGTTGTTATGGATGAGTTGAACAAATGCATCGTGAAATGCCGGCCAATCCACAAACTTGCCTGTAAATGTCGGGACAGGTAGCTTGGGCAATTGCACTGATGATACAGATGGATTTGCTGGCTCTGGATTCTGCTGTACCGGTGGTGCTCTTGGACATACATTTTCGTAGGCCTCTGATATGATGCTGAATGCCGTTGTATAGTCTTCATCAAAGCGAAAGGCCACTTCGCTGGACACATAACTATGCGTACTTGGACATCGAAGTATTAGTAAACGGTGATGATTTTGCTCAAATTCACCTAAGAACCGTTGCAAATTTTGTAAGCGCGTTTGAAAATACGCTTTTGTTTCCCGATCTGCGCCATCCTTTCTGAAATTACGCACCGTTTGATTAACCCTCGCAATGAGATTTGTCTAAATAACACTGAGATTGTCGATCTCCACCTGAGGATCGGCTTCGAGGTCGTGGGACTCGGCTGTTGACATGTTGCTGTTATATGTGTATGTACCTTTCTCACCCTTAGTTGCACTCTCTTTGACCTTGTACAAAATACACACAACGAAACACTTACTCTGGTACTCGGGAGTGCTTCTCTTTGCTTAAAGCGTAGCTTAAGAGAACTTGCGAGTCGTTGTTGTTGGTGTTGTCCGAGCGGCGAGCAGAAACTGTGCTGATGTGAGCGTTGAGTTGAGGCCTTGTGTCTAGAGACGATGTGCAGCAACAGAACGATCGTTGTCGTGCGAGAGATAGCGGCTGTTGGATAAACCGTTGGTTTGCGTTGTGTTTGCCGTTTACAGTTGCAGCCGGTAAAATATGATTTTATATGTACATTTAACTGACCGCGGAACGAGGTAGAATCATATGCGGATAGTACGAATTAAAACGCTGTCCCTCATGGGCCACCAAAAATGTTGTGAAATCCTCGATACGAAATTTCAATGTTGAGCAGAAATGCTCTGGGGAATCTTTGCGTTTAATAATGTACTACACGATATAGACAATTCGAGATTTATTCATTTGGACTTCAATCAACTTAAACTTTAATCGTAATCGCGTATAGAGTACAATTTAATGGGTAATACGGGTTTAAGCGCGGCCGGCTGCAACTGCTAATTGTCGTTGTGATTTCGTCGACACGCAAACGAAGACTCTTTTTGGTGATCGGAGACGAGGTTACGCCGCCCTAGCATGAAACGAAGCCGTTCTCCGAGTGGGCAATCGCAGTTAGAGCTCTCACTCTCTTTGTAGTTTAACCCTTAGAAAACCGTCCACCAACGATGCAGATACTTTCCGAAGGACATAATACACTATTAGTGGCGATTACGGCGTATGCTGAGGTAAAGGGAGTCTCAACCTCCATGCTGCCAGCAGCGTCGGCGGCTTCGATAGTGTCCACAAAAACGCCAGCAACGGGATCGACATTGTCTACACGCATGACTTCACAGTAAGACGCGGGTAACCTTATAGCTGGAGGCGGCGGGTGAAGAGCCAGATGCAGCAGTCACTTTCGGTGCAAGAGCAGTGTTATCTTCAGTTACTTGGCACCAAAATCAATCAAGGCCGGTGAAGTAATTGGGGAATCAGGACTGCAAGAGAATTTATGCTAGTACTCTTGGATCGCGACTTAACATTTATACCCGATACTCAGTCAGTATTTCTCCCCTCCGCCAGAAGGCGAACACTGCAACTTGAAAGTGTGTGGACGGCGTTGCGTAGCCACTGAGTTCCTTCTGGCTATAATAATGAACCGATCTAATTTAGATTCGTTAATCCGGTAGATATGGTCATTCTCTATAAGTCTGCGTTTTTAGTTAACTCGTGTCTTCAAAATTAGGCCAACGATTTTAGTCCTCCATGAAGGCGGAAAGGGGCGGGGCGAAATTTTGAAATACACTTGCAACAGTGCGATATCGCAGGCGTCTGGATACATCATTTGGTTGCTCTAGTTCTTATAGTCTCTGAGATCTAGGCGCTCATCGGTAAGGACGGTTAGATGACAGACAGACATGGCTATATCGACTTGCCAATTAATGCTGATCAAGAATATATATACTTGTGGGTCGGAAACGATTCCTTTTGAGTGTTACACATCCACTGTCACCACAAATCTATTTTCTTATTGAGCATCGGGTATGAAAACAATGGAATTGTAAAATCCGGTTTTTAGGGGAAAAGAGTGTAACAATATATATTTCGAAAGAAAGGCCTTCGGGCGAAAGTGGATCCCACAACTGACACAACTACAACTTTCACTGACAGTTCAAAGTAAAAAAACTTTCGACCTACATATCCTAAGACTATCCAACTTGTGCATGGTACTGCAGACAGATATATATGCAGTATTGCAAGCGGAAAATTTGATATGCACCAGGATATACCTCCAAAGGAACATATCGATCTGCGTCGACAGCTGCCATCAAAGCCCTAATGTCGTGCAAAACCACAAGTAGACTCATACGCGAGACATGTGATCGACGTTGACGAGTGTGCCAGCGCCGGATCGGCCAAACGATTGCTGCCGCGTTAAAAGATATGCGAGACATCATCTGGAAGATGATGGGCAGTTCGAGAACGAGCTACGCTACTGAAGAAGCTCAGCAGCTCAACACTTAAATGAATTAAGACTATGTACTATATTCAGTGGCGCCAACATTCTCCCCACCTTGAAGCGCTTTTCGGCGGTGGGTAGTTCTTATGTACTTTGCACTTAAAAAGTCCAGCCTTGGTCTTGAGTCTTCAGTGTTATAACCAGAAATGTATCATCAGCATTGTACGAGCTAAGTCCCTCAACAGTTTTCCAGTGGAATCCGTCTACACAATTAAGACCTTCCTTAATCCGCTCGATGTAGTTCCTTGCTCGTTCGTTTTATTTCGTATATCTCTTACATCTAGTGATCATAATTCAGATCGTTTTGGCTCGATACTATTGATACTATCGATTGCGCTTCTTTATATGTACATAATGTAACGCGCCAACTTCAAATTAATTCACAATTTTAGTAATATTTACATATTAATTCAAATATTCAAATTGTTAACCTTTATAAAGTAATTTAATCCTATATTCTATTAAGGGGCGTCAACATTCTCCCCACCTTGGAAGCTCCTTCCAACATTAAGTTCATCGGCATCTGTAGGCAGCGGGCAGAGCTTATGTACGTTGCGCTTAAATAATCCAGTCTTGGTCCTGAGTGTTACAACCCGAACTGCACCATCAGCTCCTGGGTGTAACTCTGCAACTCTTCCCAGCAGCCATTGTCCGGGCGGAGCGTTGTCTTCCGCAATAAGGACCAGTGTACCAAGTTGAATGTTGTTGGCTACAGTGCTCCACTTTGTCCGCTTCTGCAGCAACGTCAAATATTCCGACGACCAGCGGTGCCAGAACATGTGGTGTACCATTAGAATGCGTTTCCAATGGTTGCTCATGGACAGTTTCAACAGTGCGTCGTCTACTGGTTCTACTAACGCGTTCAGGGGTCGGCCAACCAAGAAATGACCGGGAGTTAGCGCCTCGAAGTCATTCGGGTCCGATGACAAGGGATGCAGAGGTCTAGAATTCATCACCGCTTCTACTTGTGTGATGGCAGTCGCAAGATCTTCGTAGTTTAGTGCTGTGCTGTTGGTGCATTTCACAAGCAGCTGTTTGGCCACCTTCACGGCGCTCTCCCATAATCCTCCAAAGTGAGGGCGTGGGGGATGAAGTGAAACCTGACTCCTCGCTGGCTGCATTCGTCGTCAATGAGCTTCTGACTTGGCGAGTCGAAAGCTCTGTTGAGCTCTCGTGACGCACCTACAAAATTGGTGGCGTTGTCGCAATATAGGTCAGAACTCAATCCACGTCTTGCAAAGAACCGTTTTAGCGCCGCGATGAACGCATTTGAGCTTAAGTCCGACACGATCTCTATATGGCAGGCCTTTGTTGCAAAGCATACAAATATGCACAGATACACCTTTACTGGGCGTTTTCCTCGCATGTGAAAGTGCATCCATATTGGTCCAGCAAAGTCCAGTCCAGCGCGCTCGAAGGGGTAGATATTGCCTCGCACTCGGTTAGCTGGCAGCGCTCCCATCAGCTGTGTTGCAGCGAGCGGCCGACGACGAAAGCATGGTATGCAGCCACGGATCACCCTGCGGGCAAGTTTCCTGCAATTGATTACCCAATATCTCTGTCGCAAAAGGCACATAGCGATTGTGCCCCGGCATGTAAATTCTTTCGATGTGTGAGTTCAACAAGCGCCTCTACCACTTTATGGTTGCTCGGCATTAAGATGGGATGCCTTGTGTCAAATGGCAATTCGGCATTGGACAACCTTCCGCCGACTCGAATAATAGTTATTCCCTCTTCCTCTTGTAAAACGGGCTTAAACTCTGAATTCTCGCTGATTTTATCACCTTTCCTCTTTAAGCTTAATGAATTCCTCATGCAAGCTCAACTGCTGCACATTATACACAATATAGCGCAATCCGCCCTCCATTTCAGCTGCAGTAAGGTTGCCTGTTTCATTTGAGTTTGATCTCAACGATATTCTACGCCAGCGAAAATATAGCTAAAAACTCGCTGCAATTTGAGGAAATCATTTGCAAATTTGCATCTCCCACGACATCTAACTTCTCATTCCTTTCTACCTTTCCAACTGTCAGCGAGAACTTACATTTCCTCTCCTCTGGAACTGTTTGTATTTCCTCACTCCAATTAAATTTGGTCCAGTCATCTGCTGCGTCCATTAAAATTCTGGACCGTTCCACCACATCGTTGACTTGCTCAATTCGGTTACCAATAACCCCTAGATACAATATCTGCAGGGTTTGATTTGGTGTCAACCTTGAACCAATCCTGTACACGTGTGAGCTCTTGTATTTGAGCCACCCTGTTGGCAACGAAGGTGGTCCATCGACTAGCATGTGACGACAGCCAATTTAACACAATTGTGGAATCCGTGAAATAGTTAACCTTCTCTACTGGTATGTGAAGACAGGCGCATACCTTTGCCATTAGCTTGGCCACTAACAATGCCCCTTGTAACTCTAAGCGTGGCAATGATGTTACCCTAACTGGGGCTACTTTGGACTTGGCCGTTACCAGTCGCACAGAAATTCCTCCCCCTTCATCCCTAACACGAGCATAAATTACGCCGCCGTAAGCTCTGTTGGATGCGTCAGAGAAACCAAACAGTTGCAAAGTGCATAGGTCGGCCGTAATCGGAATTGAGGATCGCGGAATTGAAAATTTATCAATTAGTTTCAGTTCTTCTCTATATCGAAGCCATTGAGTTGCGTAGCTTGCTGGTAACTCCTCGTCCCAATCCTGCTTTAGAAGCCAAAGTTCCTGAACAAAGATCTTGCCCAAGATCAGCAAAGGGACTCAAGAACCCTAACGGATCAAACACCTGAGCCAATTCGGACAGCACTGATCGCTTCGTGGCGATTGCGGAGACCTTTATGTTAAAGCAAAATTGGAATTTGTCCTCTAGACTTGACCAATATATCCCCAAAGTTTTAGCTGCGTCCTCTGTTTTTAGCATCAGGGGCTCTAGGCTGGTGTTGTTGTCCATTCCTTGATAATTGCTGCGCCATTTGTGCAGCTCGAACTTTCCTAGCCCTAATAATTCGGTCCTTGTTCTTTCAAGTTTGTCAGTTCCTCTTTTGATTCGGCTCCACACAGCATATCATCCATATAGAAACTTCGCTTTACTGCCTCTCTAGCTAACGGAAATTTTTCCGCGTACCTATCGACCAAGTAATAGAGGCAACGTACTGCCAGGAACGGCGCCGAACTTGTTCCATAAGTGACCGTGTTTAGGCGCAGCACCTGGATAGGATCGAAACGTTGCATCGCCATAGAATGCATTGATAGTTTCTATGTGGTTCCGCAACCAATATTTGACGGTACATTTTCTTTATGTCGGCCGTAAGGGCGTATCTATAGAAACGGAACCTGGTCAAAGTCTCGAACAGATCAGGCTGCAACGTTGGACCAACCAAGGTTGCGTCGTTCAGTGACCTGCCGTTGCTAGATCTACATGAGGCATCAAATACGACTCGTAACTTGGTCGTCAAACTCTCTGGGCGAATAACCGGATGATGTGGCATGAAGTATTCGACCTTTTCTTGTCCGGCGGGCTCTATTGCCTCTAAATGCCCTAACTGGCGATATTCTTCAATAAATTGAACATATTGTTCCTTCAGCGCTTGGCTACGATTTAACCTCTTCTCTAAATTCAAGAACCTGGTAAGTGCGATTTGATAAGTTTCGCCTAACTCAACTTTAGGATTCTTAAAGGGCAGAGCTACCACTAAATGTCCTGAGGCCTCCTGCTTAACATGCGTCACAAAACAATCTTCGCACTGTTTTTCTTCCTCTGTGAACTTATCTACTGTTTCAGGGACTTCTTCACACTTCCAAAACCTTTGTACGAGCTTTCGTTCAATGTCAGTTGCTAACAGTGCAACTGCAGAAGATTTCGTGAATTCACCTACGACGACCCAGCCTAACAGAGACTTTTGAAGCCTTGGAAGGTGTGCTCCTAGTTTTATTTGCCCTGCTACAATTAGCTTAAACAATGTGACTCAACTAGCATGTCAATATCTTCCCCGGACTGAAATGTAGGGTCGGCCAGCGTAACTCCCTTGGGTGGAACCCACTCCGAACAAATTCCTGAGCTTGTTGGGTTATACTGAGTTATTTCCTTCAGCACACAGAAGTCCTCGGTAGTCATATATCTGGTGACTCTAGATTTAAAAGTCGCTTGCACCTCTCCCATTACTTGAGATGTTGCATTTCCAATACCACTGAGTTGTATGACTGAGTCGCGCATTTCTAGGCCCAGGGCCGAGACTATCCTAGCCGTCAGAAAATTTAATTGACTACCGGAATCTAACACGCACCTGCAATTGCGATATCCTCCGTCTATAGCTTTGATTTGAACTACAGCGGTCGCAAGAAGGTTGGTGGATGATCTAGACAATAGGGAGCTATGCAGTGACTTTGGCTCTTGCAACTCCTGCCCTTTGAGCCCCGGCTCATTGGCAACAATAGGAATCTCTCGATGCAGAAGTTCATGATGCGGCTTGCTGCAAATCCTACATCGCGGACCATTACAGTTTCTAGTTGTATGTCGCTTGCTAAAACAAATCAGGCACAGCGAATGCTTCTTCGCCTCATGGTAACGTTGTACTGGTGATAGTTCTTTAAACCTTTGACACCCTTTCAATCCATGGGTCCCAGGACAAACGTAGCAGCCATTGCTGTCTATTGTTGCAGCTAAGGTCGCATTTTTAATCTCACCTTTACCACTGGGTCGGGCTCCATTGCCTCGTCGAACTTCCCTATTTGCCATATTGACTCCTCTGTTTATCAGAAACTGCGATAACAATGACCACGACGGTAACTTCTGGCAATCCCACTCAACTTCCCACCTATCCATTGTATCTTCATCAAGCTTTGTACGAATCAGATGGAAAATTACTGCATCCAGAATCTCCTTATCGTCGCTTAACGACTTGAGTGCTACTAATTGGGAATTTACATTGTCTACCAGCACTCTCAGTCCCTCTGAGTCGGGTCTTTTTAGCCGCCGTAAGTTGAATAGCTCCTGTACATGTGATTGCAGAATAATTGCCTTATTTTCATAGCGATCTTTCAATAATCGTAGTGCCTTGCGATAATTAGGCCCTGTTAATTCCAAACCCTCAATCGCACTTAACGGTCCAGCTCCTAACGATGATCTCAAATGAATAAATTTAGACAACTCATCCAATTCAGAGTCTGATTCTATTAGAGTAGCAAAGGTGTTGTACCAGCTGGTCCATTCCGTAAACTTTCCAGCGAACTCAGGCAGCTTTAGCTTGGGAAGTCTCGATGAACGAGACACCTGTGTGCTATTTAGAAGATCACCTACATTGGACTGCCGCCGTCCCCTGTTTCCAAGACAGCTTAGTAACTTGGCCTTTAATTCGCAATAAACCTCCTCAGCTTCATAGCGGCTTTCATATTCGCTGGCGTCCTCGCTATCGTGTTCAATTTTAGCCTGAATGTTGCAGAACTGATTAAAGTTTGTCTCAATTAGACTTAACCTGGCTTCCAGCTCCGCAGCCGTCATGGAGTCGCTATTTTTTTCGATATAGACCTTGTTACGGACAAAGGAATTCATTAACGCCGTTCGAGAAGTGAGCACCTCCGCATCTTTACCCTTTCTAGGTGCCATTTGCACTGACTATTTATACCGGTGTTACCCTTGAAAATTTAACAATAAAAATACTCAATATTGGCATGAGTAAGTAACACGGTACCAAGTTTAGCCACTCTATTCAATAATCGGCTTACTTTAAATTCTCACTACACTGCCCAATTCAATAACTGATCAACAATTGACCACTGTGCGCCACTGTACCAAAATGTGTACTTGCGCCCCAACGAACCGGCAGGCAAAGAAGAAACGACTACAAAGTTAGATCAATGTCAAGTAGCAATTACTGTTCTTTAGGTGCCGGCTTGTAACTGCATACATATGCATGTATGTATGTGCCTTCAACGTATAGCAGTGCACGCAATAGGCTGTATGTGTGTATGCAGCTACCTAAGCGCTCAAGCTAACTGTAATTGTAATCTGCTTTCTACACGAGACCCCGCTTACAGAACAATTAAAGCGCAGAAGTCTCAAAGCCGCGACCACTTGACACTAAAACAATTGTATTGTTTTAAGATTATTCACACACATCGAATTGGAACTAAACATGCCTGCAAGAAATATTAGATGCTCAAAGCAGTTCACACTCACAATTCGATACCGAAGCCGCTGTCGCACTCGCCGTCAGCCAGACTCAGGGTGAAATATTTATTAAGTTCCAGTCGTGAACTCCATCCGGTAATTGAACCTTCTCCAAAGGTCCCTGCTCGGGCGCCAAATGTACGAGCTAAGTCCCTCCAACAGTTTTCCAGTGGAATCCGTCTACACAATTAAGACCTTCCTTAATCCGCTCTATGTAGTTCCTTGCTCGTTCGTTTTATTTCGTATATCTCTTACATCTAGTGATCATAATTCAGATCGTTTTGGCTCGATACTATTGATACTATCGATTGCGCTTCTTTATATGTACATAATGTAACGCGCCAACTTCAAATTAATTCACAATTTTAGTAATATTTACATATTAATTCAAATATTCAAATTGTTAACCTTTATAAAGTAATTTAATCCTATATTCTATTATGGGGGCGTCAACAAGCATCATCAACCCGGATGTAACTCTGCAACTCTTCCAAGCAGCTATTGTCCGGGCGGCTCGCTGTCTTCAGCAATAAGTACCAGTGTAAAAAGTTGTATGTTGGATAGTCAGATATTCCGACGACCAGCTGTGCCAGAACATATTGTATACCACCAGAATGCGTTTCCAATGGTTGCTCATGGTTCCACTAGCGCATTCGGGGTCGGCCAATCATGAAACGACCGGGTGTTATCGCTTCGATGTCATTCGAGTTCAGTTTTGATGGCAGTTGAAAAATCCTCGTAATTTGGTGTAGTGCTGATGGTGCATTTCACCAGTAGCTGCTTGGCCACCTTCACGGCGCTCTCCCATAATTCTCCAAAGTGGGGAGCGAGGAAGATGAAGCGAAACTTGACTCCTTGCTGGCTGCATTCGTCATCAATGAGCTGCTGTTTTAGCGGATCGAAAGCTCTGTTTAGCTCTCATGAAGCGCATACAAAATTCGAAGCGTTGCCGCAATATGAGTCACGGTTCAATCCACGTCTTTAAAAAACCGTTTTAGTGCCGCGATGAACGCATTTGAGCACAGGTAGCATACGAAGCATACTAATATGCACAAAAAACCTTGACTGGTCGTTTTCCTCTCAGATTGAAGTGCATATAGGCCCAGCAATCGCGAGTCCAGAGCGCTCACCTCGCACCGCACTTGTCTAACTGCCAGCGCTTCCATGAGTTGTGTTGCAACGATCGGTAGAGAGCATGCAGATATGGATAACCTGGTGGTTTCCTGCAAGTGATTTTCAATATCTCTGCCGCAAAAGGGCACATAATGACTGCGCCCGGGCATGTTAATTCTTATTATGTATGATTTCAATAATCGCATTTACCTCTATATGGTTACTAGGCATGGGATGCCTTGTGTCAAATGGCAACTTGGCGTTGGACAACCTTCTTCTTCCGTTCTTCCGGACAACCTTCTTCTTCCGTTCACTCGAATAATACGAATATTCTTCCTTCATGTGATTTTAACGTCCTCGAGATATGAGGTGTTTTCAGCATAGGTCAGTAGTTCCTGTGGCGTCCTCTTGGAGGCATCTTCCAGCGATGTCAGCACCGGTGCGCCCAGGTATTTCCTCCTTGCCCGTAGAAAAGCTGGGCAGTTGCAGATGAGATTTTCCATGGTTTCGATAACCTCAGGCTCATCACATTTCCTGCAGCTGTCTCAGTTGGTGATGCCTAGCCTTGTTGCATGTGCCGCAGCCAGACAATGACCAGTTAATAATCCCACTAACAATCTGCAGTCCTTCCGTGGTAGGTGCAGTAGGTAGTGGCTGACTTTCTCATTGCGTTCTTTGCACATGATTTTCGAGGTTCTGCAAGTGGTGGTACTCTTCCACTTGCTTTCGGTCTGTGATCTGGCCTGCTTTGTAGCGTTCTAAGGGAGACAGGCACATTCTCGGTACTCTCATTCGCCAGCCCGACGCCTTCCTTAGCTAGGAGGTCCGCCGTCTCGTTTCCTTCGATGCCTTGGTGGCTGGGAACCCAATAGAGATCTTAGATAAAATAATTGAATTTTCTTAAGAGAGCTTACGTCCATTTCAGCTGCAATAAGATTCATTCATATGACATTCTACGCCAGCGAAAAATATAGCTAAGCACGCGCTGCAGCTTGATAAAATCATTTTCAAATATGCGTTTCCTCTCTTCAGGCACAATTTCTATTTCTAATTGAACTTAGCTAAATCATCTGCTGAATCCATTTAAAAGTCCGGACCATTCAACCACATCGTTGAATTGCTCAATTCTGTCAGTAATGATCCCCTAGATACATAATCTGCAGGGTTCCATTTGATTTCTACCTTGAACCAATCCTTTTTTAGAAACAAAAGTTCCAAAAGGGACTCAAGAACCCTAGCGGATTAAACGCTTCAGCCAATTAGGACAACACTGAACGCTTCGTGTGGGTTGGGGAGACTTTGATGTTATAGGAGAATTGGAATTTTTCCTTTGGACTTGACCAATATATCCCCAAATCGTAGCTACATCTTTTGTATGTGCAGGTAGAACTTTCCTATCCTATCTCTTGATAGTTCCTCTGAATCAGCTTCACAAAAATATCAGCCATATACAAACCTCGCTTCCCCGCCTGTCTAGCTTATCTGCCAAGTAATACAGGCAACGTACTGCCAGGAACGGTGCCGAATTTGTTCCATCAGTGACCGTGGTTAAGCGCAGAACTTGGATAGGATCGAAACGTTACATCACCATAAAATGCACTAATAGTTTCCATGCGGTTCATCGACCAATATATGTCGATAAATTTTCTTGATGTCGCATAATGGGACATCAGCCGAAAAGAGGAGGCAAAGTTAAAAATTGTATGACCGCTTTGGATTGAATTCATATACGCACCTAGTAGAGAATTTTTCAGAGTTTTCAAAAGTCTCATTTTATATAATCGGACTTTTAATTTAGGAGATATGAGGACTCAAAATTGAAAATGGTTTCAGTGTGCCAAAATGTATTCAACTTTTTTATTCACATACTGCATCTTTCAACCGCAAAAAGTAAACTATGCAACGTATGATTCTGTTTTGGTGTTTTTATTAGAAGTTTTCATTCTTATCAATACTCAATAAAAAAACTGGTCCGTTGCATAGACAGTTAAAAGGAAAAATTTATTTTCCAAACCATCTAATTTTTGGGCTGTTTTTCAACTTTAACTTGACTTTATAAAAAAATATTCGGGATTTTTTCCGATATTTTTTTTGTATATGTACTTTAAATACTCCTTTTGCGAATTTAACCCGTTAAGCTTCTAGATCGATTTAAGTGACGCAATCTAGCACGAGCAGTTGATCATTTTAAGAAACCTTTGGTTCAACTTCATTTGCTAACAGTGCAACTCGAAATAACGTCATGAATGCACCTACGACGACCCAACCTAAAAGAAACTTTTGAAGCCTTAGAGGGTGTGCTGCTAGTTTTATTTGCCGAGCTACTACTAGTATTAGCTTGAAAAACAAGGCGATTCACAACATGTCAATACTTTCCCCGAACTGAAATTTTGGTTCGGCCAGCATAACTTCCTTAGGTGGAACCCACTTCGGACAAATCTCTGAGCTTGTTAATTTATACTCGTACTGCGTTATTTCCTTCAGCTTGAGAAAGTTCTTGGTAGCTATATATCCAATGATTCTTAGTTTAAAGGTAGCTTGCACCTCTCTTATAATTTGAGATGTTACATTGCCAATTCCACTGAGTTGCATGGCTGAGACTAACCCAGGCTCAAGACTAACCTAGCTGACAAACAACAAGCTCATGGTGAGGCTTGCTGCAAGTCCTACACCGCGAACCATTACAGCTTCTAGTTTTATGTCGCTTATTAAAGCAAATCAGGCACAGCGAATGCCCCTTCACCTCATGGTAACGTTGTACTGGTGATAATTTTTTAAACCTTGGACAAGCCATGGGTCCCAGCGCATACGTTGCCATTGCTGCCTATTGCTGCAGCTAAAGTCGCCTTTTTAACCTCACCTTTACCACTAGGTCGGGCTCCTTTGACTCGTCGAACCTCCCTATTTGCCATATTAACTCCTCTGTATATAACTGCCATAACACTGACCACGACGGTAACTTTCGGCAATCCCACTCAACTTCCCACCGATCCATCATCTCTTCATCAAGCTGTTTGAGCCAAATCCCTCCAAAAGTGGTTTAATGGAATTCGTCAGCAATTTCTGATATTCCTTAATCCGCTCGATGTCGGTTCTTGCTCGTTCTTTTTTTTAAACAATAATACAAGTGATGATAAATCTTCATATATTTGTTATCGATACTATTGATTGCGCTCCTGGTAATGTACATTATCAAGTAGCGCCAAATTCAATTTAATTAAAATATTAATGTAAAAATGACTAAAAATGAGTTAAGACTTATTATCTTCCTACTTGACTCTCAAAAGTAGTTGCGATCAGATCATTAAAATATTATAGTTAGAAGAATGAAAATTGTCAAGTCGCCTAGCATATTCTTTCTATCTCATTGATAAACTCAGTTAAACCTTATTTATATATATGAAAAAATTTGTGTTTTACTTTGCAGGTTTTTTTCGCTAAAGAACATTGCGATATTAGTAAATTGCTTATGTTCTTAGAATATTACGTTCCTAGTATCAAACTTGAATCAAAGCTGGGCAATTGTACAATTTTCGCTGTAATGTATAGCAGTTTATCTAAACTAACTAGCTTGCTTGATCTTTTGCAAAAACGTAAAGGGGACTTGAATATAAACAGCTTTTATCTCAAGGATTGCTCTCTCGATACAGTTTTCCATAATGCTCTAAAAACTGAACAAATCGATAACGCCAACATTGAAGAGTTCCATGGATTAGTTTATAGAATACGAGAAAACAGAGGATCCCGTTTTGAACTCAGTAAAAAGAAGATAAATCCTTTACGGCGTACGCACACTTTTATTGTTCTGCATAAGACTCTAATCAGAGATATCAGATTCTACTGTATGCCAATGCTGCAAATATTTCTGCCAACACTGTTAGCCATCTGGGCTCTCAGTATTCCGTATCTGGGCCAGAATATGGAAATGAAACCATTCCCCGTTAGCCTCTTCGGTAGGGCCACTACTCTAGTGCAACTAAAAGCTACGGGTAGGCCACTACTAGCCGCAGGAAAAAGGTACGCCAGCGAAAGCGCCATAGAACTGGAAACGGATAAAGATATAATGGAATATATGCGCAACTATTCTGCCGACCGTTACATGCTAACCGATATGAAGTTTATTGCTGCAGCCATATTTAAGGAAAATAAGGTTGAGGCCCTGTTCAACAACAAATGGCTTAAGACTGCTCCGAATAGTCTGGCACTAGTGATGAATGCCCTGGCTTTGTACGTTAATTAAACTATGCGAAAGTCATTTTGTACCTTCCACGAGACAAAAAGTAGTTTGTAGGCCTAGATGAGTAGATCACTTTTTTAAAAATTCAAAAATCGCGATTTGGTGACTTTGCGCACTTTTATAATTTGCACTCAGCATTTGCAGCACCCATATCCACAAAATTTTATGATTTGAAAAGAGGTACGACCTTTCACAAGATTTTTGATGTTGCTTCAACTCTGACATTTTTTTTCAAAAATTGTTTTGTATGGTATGGTCCTACTTTTTAGAAGTTAATTTTTTAGTGGCATGTATTTGCCAAAATAATAAGCTACCTACCAATTTTCCAAAAATGTCAAAGGTACGAGATATTTAATAAATCAATCCCATTTTATAATACAAAAAAAAAAAATTTTAGAGGCATGTATATTTCAAATTCTAAGTATGAAGAGTAATCTACTCGTCCAGGCCTACACCCTAATTTGTATCTCGTGTAAAGTACATTCCAAAAGTAACATGTTGTCGCACAGTGTTATAGTTAATCATTTATTTACTAAGCTTGTTCAACTTTACAGTGCTTTTGTGGGTTCCGAATCAAGGATTTATGTGGAAATGGAGCCATTACCATACACTACAACTCATGCTGTACAGTTGCATCATGGCATCGACAGTGATGCTTTCATGTTTACTATTAGCCTGTGCTTCTGTTTCGGCTTTATCTGGACTCTACCTTTGCTATTTTTACAATGTGGCGTGGAGGTCGATACGGTCATATTGAGGTGATTGCCGGAATGCCGATCTGCAGACTAGGCATGGCATCTTTTATATATAATGTACTTAAGGTAGTCATATGCTGCCTACCATTGAATTTAGCTATAATTGTTGTTCACCATGACATTCTTATGAATATGGAGGTTTTCAGTAAGTAACTATCTAAAATACAAAGGTATATTTTTCTCTAAATCTTTTCAATTGTATAGTGTTTTTTATCCACTTATTACTAGCTGCTGCTTTCTGTGCCCAGTGCATGAATTTTTGTGTTTCTTTCTGTTTGGCAGAGCCCCGTTCTGGTTATTTAATACTTTCAATATTTTTATCACTAGGCATAGTGATCTATGTCCGAATTTTTGAGTTACAGACCCTGCCAAAACTGGAAGAAACTGCTTTTCTGATTTGGGACTTACATCCCCATTTCGCACTAATTCACAACCTGATGCGCTCTAATAAAATATATGATATAACAGGCCTGTGCAATGACCAGCAGACATACCAGACTAGTGTGCATTTGGAGCAATGTCAAAGAGTGCCAAACTGTTGCGGTGAGTTTTTCTTTTAATAATTAAAAAATGTATTTTACTTTTTTACAAATGATTAGAGTAAATCAGTTTGCACCCAGAAATATATACACTAAATAAAATTCAACCAAAGACAATATGAGTATAGTAGTAAGATGAGTAACGCCCATGCAATTTTTGCTTCCTGGCTTTAGACCTGGCTCCAGGCTCTCTTACGTTTTTTTAACAGCAACGAGAGTGCGCTCAAAACTCAGCCGCTCTCTGGTTCTATACATGAGGCTGAGATTTAAATGTATGTGTGCACAGGATACTCATACATTTTAGGTTTTAGATTATGTCATTTTTTTAAGACGCTTGCCCAAAATATAAGTCTTATTTTTTATACGCTCTATATGCTAATTTTGTTTTATATAGAATATACGAATATAATGAGCGAATGTACATATGTAAAAACAAGTAAAGTTTTTTCATAGATGACTTCACACTAGAATCATTTTCATCATATTCAGCCTGCGTCGTGCCCAAAAGCTTAGATTGTTTAAGTACTCCTGCTTGCATGCCTATTCTAGGCCGCTACATGGCGCTCTTTCTCGCATCGTCTCAGGTCATCCTGGATGCGCTTGATGAGACGGTATACGTATATATAGTTATCCTCCGATGCTGTCATAAAGCTAACCAGCAACTCTGCTGGGGGGATATTCTCCGTCCATGCTGCATATCTCTTACAGCCGTAGAGGGCATGCTCCGGGTCTTCGATTGCGGTTGGACACGTAGGGCAGTATGGGCTGGTATCGTGCTTGTACTTATACAAAAAGCTACGATAGCCCTCATGCGCGGTTAAGAACTGCGTTATGTGGTAGTCCACATTGCCTCTGCTCCTTCCGATCCACTCCTTTGTGCTACTGATCAATTTATGCGTCCACCTCCCTTTGACGCTCTGATTCCACCGTTCCTGCCATGTTTCGATGGAGACCTGTCGCTCTGTATTGCGGATGGCCGCAATGCCGCCTATGGTTCCCTGTGCCGTACTCTTTTCGTATTCTATCCGCATCTCCCTGGCCAGTATGTCCACTGGTATCATACCCGCTAGGACTAGTGCTGCATCCTCGGACACAGTCCTGTAGGCCGAGATGACCCTCAGCGCGGCTAGCCTGTATAGAGCAGCTAACTTCCTTCGCAGGCTCTTGTTGTTCGTGACCGCTGCCGCCCAGATTGGCGCTGCGTAGAGAAGGATGGAGGACACTACGCTTGCCATCAGTCTTCTGCATCCAGTCTTTGGTCCACCAACATTTGGAAGCTGTTGCGTTGTCCGAGCTCAAAGTGTATCGCCTGGTGGTCGCTAAATGTAAATTCGTCACCCACTCTCCAGGTGAAATGTCTACATAGTGAACTGCTTAGAAAGGTCAGATCTATTATTGAGGATCTTCCCGCCCTACAGAAGGTCATCTTTTTTCCGTCGTTTGCCAGTCCGACGTCGGGAGCGAGAACTGCTCCAGTAGGCAGTACCCTCTTGCGTTGGTCTCCTTGCTGCCCCATTCCACCGCCCACGCATTGAAGTCCCCTGCGATGACGAAGGGTGTCCTCCCACGAGTGTCTTCCGCGATGTGTTCCAACATAGTTTGGAAACGCGACAGGTCCCAACTCGGCGGTGCGTAACAACTGTAGAAAGTTAGCCCTTGAGTCTAGCTCTCACAAAGCCCTCCTTAGACATATCCACATCGAGCGGCGGGGTCTCGACACCCCAGATCGCGGATTCTGCACTTACTTTGTGTCCAACCGCTGCCTGGTACCGGTCTGTATGGTTCGCATACGAGGACAACGTCCGGTTTTTTCTCCCTGGCGTCTTGGCTCAGTAGTGCCTGTGCCGCCTCACAGTGGTTCAGGTTTAGCTGCATGCATCTCATCCTAGCCGCTTTGAAAGCACCTTTCTAAAAAGGGGGCACCTGCCGCTACCTGCGATATGCCTCCAATCCCTATTCTTTCCCTTGCAGAACATGAACTGGGGGTCCTTGTCGCAGTCCTTTGCAAGGTGGTCCTCCTTCCCGCATCTCCGGCACAGCTTAGAACGATCTACATCGCTCCTATACTGTCTGGCCATGTGGCCGAACTCCATGCAGCGGAAGTATTTGGTGACGCTGACCCTTTCCTTAAGTCTGCCTCTCACCCAGCCGACCTTCAGTCTTCCTATTTTGAGTGCTCTGTCGGAAGTCGGATGCGGTGGATTCTTGCCACCGCCTCTCCTAGCCCTTGTAGCTTCTCGTCCCTCTTCACCTTGCCGCTATGATGATGGCATCCGGGCGTGCCTTCTCCATCATCACCCTATTAGGCTTCGGCTTCCTTGCTCTTGGCCTTCTTTCGACTTTCTTTCACTCCCTGTTTGGAGGGGCCGTTGGTGTCTCCGCTGTGTTGTAGTCTGGGTTGTAGGGGTTGTAGGGTTGTAGTCTGGGTATCCACACCTTTGCTCCTCTTGTTTTTTGGTGCTTTCCCGTTTTCCTGCTTCCTTTTTGCCTCCACCGCTGTCCTAAACAACGGCGAAGTTTGGGAGGACTGATGGGTACGGATCACCGCCTTTGCCCTATCATCATGAAGCTGGATGGCCACCAGCTCGTAGAGCGCGCGGATGCTCTCTATGGAGTCCCTCATCGGCTGGTGGATGGAGAGCCTCTTCCCGTCTTCCAGCATCTCCACCAGCTTTGCAATCTCCTGCCCGAGATCGCGTAACGCCGTGCTGCTCTGCCCTTTCTGGGTCTGCTCCATCTGGGTCTGCTCCATCTGGGTCTGTTCCTTCTGCTTCAGCTCCTTTTCTTTCCGCTCTTTTTGAGTCCGCTCCTGGACTGCTACGGCTGCTTCGTCCGCAGGTCTCACCTCCACCGGTGATCTTGCCATCCTTGCACTCCTCGTGAATGCGTTTACGCCCTCCATTATCTTTGGTTGTGGTGTTTTTATACCCGATACTCAAAATGAGTATTGGGGTATATTAGATTTGTGGTGAAAATGGATGTGTGTAACGTCCAGAAGGAAGCGTTTCCGACCCCATAAAGTATATATATTCTTGATCAGCATCAATAGCCGAGTCGATTGAGCCATGTCTGTCTGTCCGTCCGTCCGTCTGTCCGTCTGTCCGTCCCTATTAGCGCCTAGTGCTCAAAGACTATAAGAGCTAGAGCAGCGACATTTTGTATCCAGACTTCTGTGATATGTCACTGTTACAAGTGTATTTCAAAACTTCGCCCCGCCCACTTCCGCCCCCACAAAGGACGAAAATCTGTGGCATCCACAATTTTAAAGATACGAGAAAATTAAAAACGCAGAATCGTAGAAATTGAATTTATCTTCTAGACTGCAGAATCTGAATTGGATCGTATCATTATTATAGCCAGGATGAAGAAAACAATTTCATTTTTTCTCGCCCTGTCTCTCTCTAACACACACGTATCATTTGATTTGGACGTTGACATGCAATGACTGCATCTTTCAAGAGGCGATGCAGTTACTGCACCGTCAAGTGGCCCGTGTGAAACCAGCAGAAGGCTGTTACGCGCGGATCCCAGGCAAAACGCAGCCCTCCTCCCGCCCAACCGACCGAGGGGCGCTGCCGCATGACGCGCGGCGCGTAGCCGAACCGAACGCGAACATGCAAGAAAGATAGCTGTTAGACTAACATTCGAGGAAAATTAGCACTAAACTTACTAAGAAACTAAGCATGCAATCAAAATACAAATACCACTACAATTACTAATTACTAGAAAGGTGTGTACGGATTAGTAATTTAATAAGAGGAAGAGAATTAGTGGTGGATATAATATGGTAGAGCGAATTATAATCCGAGCATAAGACCCTAAACGGTTCATGCAAGGAATAATTCGATCTACAAAGTGGAAGGAACAACGGTATAAAATTTCTAGTCAGTCTAATGGGAATCGTGAAGCTTATGCGGCTCAACAGATCAGGGCTGTCTATGTCACCCCCGATCAAGTTGTGCATAAATATCACACCAAGCATTTTCCTACGGTTAATTAAGGATGGGAGGTTTACTAATAGTAGTCTACTAGAGTAAGATGGAGTCTTACACCCGCATCCCAGTTAAGGCCCCGCAGAGCAAAGAGCAAAAAGTTTTTCTGTACTGATTCTATACGGTCCTGGTGTACTTTGTATTGAGGGCACCATACACAGGAGCCGTATTCTAAAATCGGACGAACTAGCGTAGTATAGAGAGTCTTTGTTATATAGGGGTCGTCAAATTCTTTTGACCACCTCTTTATAAACCCAAAGCACGCCCATGGCCTTATTTACCATGGTAGAAATGTGTTCGGAAAACTTTAACTTTGCGTCTAATAAGACACCAAGATCATTCACCAGGGTAATTCTCTCAAGAGAACCGCCACATAGGGTATAGGTAGCCAACAAGGGGCTAGAACGATGAAATGTCATTACTTTGCATTTCGAGGCATTAAGGTGTAACAAGCTTGCACAGCACCATGACTGAAAGTTATTGAGATCGGATTGCAAGCGAGAATGAAATGAAATGTCCTTATACTGGACACAGAGTTTAACATCATCCGCATACATAAGTACTCGAGAGTATGTTAATACCGAAGGCAAGTCATTAATAAAGAGTGTGAAGAGTAAGGGGCCTAGATGGCTGCCCTGTGGTACTCCCGAAGAAACCTTTACTGGTGAAGAGGGAGTTTTTGAAAAGGACTCTTTGAGACCTGGAACAAAGATAGCTAGAAATCCATCTCAGGAGGTTGGGCGGAAACCCTAAAAGGTCAAGTTTATGTGCTAGAAGGGAATGGTTTACAGAGTCGAATGCTTTACTGAAGTCGGTGTAAATAACATCCGTCTGTAAGTTACCTTGAAAGCCTTTAATAATGAAAGAGGTAAACTCTAACAAGTTCGTGGTGGTTGATCGCCGCCTTATAAATCCATGCTGAGTTGGAGATATAAGTGACTTGCAGAGATGTTGCAAGTGCGGAGTTAAAACCTTCTCAAACATTTCAGGAATAGCGCATAACTTTGCTATACCTCTATAATTTTTTGCATCAAACTTGCTACCTTTTTTATGGAGAGGAATTATAAACGATTCCTTCCAGATCGGGGGGAAGCAAGAGGAATCAATGGACAGGGTGAATAGTTTAAGCAAGGGTCCAAACAGTGCCTCGGCGCAGTACCTGAGTACACAACCTGGAACCCCGTCTGGACCCGGTGAAAACACCGGCTTAACTAGTCGAAGATCATGAAGTAGAGAACATTCATTTAACAAGGGACTGAAAATGCCGTTCGACCTCGGTAAACCGTATGGATACGGATGACCAGAGTAGCTTTCCTCAGAATAGGTGGTTTGGAAAAATTGGGCAAAAGATCGGCGATTGCCTGATCATTATTTGCCGACGTATTACACAAAATGATAGCGAGGATGGGTGTGCGGACGTTCTACGCTTACTGTTTACGAAGCAGTAAAACTGTTTAGGGTCCTGAGAAAAACGTATCCTGCATCGAGATAGGTAGTTCTTATAGCATTGAGCATTAAGAACTGAAAAGTTTGACCGAGCTATTACATAGCGAGGTGGGGGAAATAGGAGAACCCACTTCTTGAAATTTTTTATAAAGTCTTGATTTTAAGTTTTTAGACTGGATAACTCTTTGGTAAACCAAGGGGTTTTCCAGATCTAATCGGACAAGAAAGCGGGACACAAGAATCAAAAATGTGTCAAGAGCATTGTAAAAGATGTTTGTGCCTTTTATGACATCAGTGCACAAGTACAAAGCGGACCAATCAAAATCCCTAATGAGGTTATTAAGCTTCGCAAACTCGGCTTTACGAAAGCAGCGGACACTTTCAGGTAGTCTACTCGACCGATCCAATACAGTTGGTCCTATATCTAGCGACACCTCGAAAGTTGGATGGTAGGCGTCTTCAGGTATAGTGAGCGGAAGGGCTCGGGTTAACAACACTATGGTCGGATCCGATACAAAGCACAGATCAAGCAATCGACCCAAGGAATTTTTTCACATGATTGACTTGAGACAGGGACAGGTCAAGCAAGCCGTCAACAAAGTCATGTCGTGACATGGGCACTAGGATACTAGACTCGTTTACCGAAGACCAAACAGTTCCTGGCAAGTTGAAGTCACCAAGAACTATCATATGATCTTTATCTGATAGCGAGGAAGAAACAGCGGTTAAAGCGGACAAGTGCTGCTCATAAATTGAGATATCCGAAGAAGGTGGAATATATGAGCAAGTAATGAATATAGCGAAAGCGGGAAGAATCAGTTTTACACACAGGAATTCCAGTTCCTGTTGGACTTGGACTGTGAAGTGTTCCGACGCGAAGTTAGAGTTCACTGCAATCAGAACCCCTCCTGCACGTCGAGACGAACGATCTTTCCTAAAAGTTGTGTACCGGCCTGTCAAAACCTCGGAACTAAGAATGTCCGGCTTTAACCAGGTTTCGGTAAGCACAATAACGTGGGAAGCAAATGCAACACTATCCCGGAAAAGAATGCTGAGTTTACTACGCAGGCCTCTAACATTCTGATAAGTTACTAAGAGGGAAGTTCGTTTTTTAGAAGGGTTGAGGAAGTTGAGGTTGACGTTGAGGATGAGGATGGCACACTGGGATGATTTGTGAGAGTTATTGGGGGCCTATTCTTCTTCTTTGCCTTAAACTCCTTCACCACCAAATGCTCTGGCCAGAATTTGGCAGAGCAAATGGTGTCAAAGTGAGTTGGGGAGACACTTATCTTGAACGAAGATATCTCCCTGGCATAAGAGAAATTAAACTTCTCCACCTTTAAACCCACGGCTTTTATTCTGCTTTGAATAAAAGCAGTTACATCATTCGATGTGAGGTCAGGGGCCAGCCGTGAGACAAAAACTTGTCGTTTTGGTGGGACTCCCACCAGTGGTTTGGGCACCACAGGCCTAGTACCTGTGGTGGCAATATCCGGAGGTCCGGAACTTCTAATCACTGGTGGGATCGGTATGGACGGGACATCTAACGAGCTTGCGGACACCACGGACACGGACGCTACAGACGTACTTGGCTGCACGTTCTCCGAGACGATGAATTCGGCTACCGAATCTGCATCGCCAGCAGCCGTCGTTGCTCTTGGGGTGGCAAACGAAATCAGCTGCTGTACACATTGAGTGGTCGGAGTCCGATTTTCGGCAACGAGCGGCTGAGCGACTATTGGCACTTGCAGATCCCGCGGAGTGACCTTTTTGCGCCTAGGAGACTCATTCAGCAGTTTTAAACCGCTAAACTGAGCCTCCATGGCTAGGAGCCGATCGTATTGGTTTTTAAAACCAACGGTCAGCTCCCTAAAGCCACTCCGCGTCTGCCTCATAAAAGCTACCATGTCTTTTTCAACCGCACGGCTTGCCTCGCAACTGTAGTGCAAACCATTACGCTTTGAAATAGCATCACCCACAAGGCCAGAAAATCCAGCGCATTTTGCGTGCACTACGCTGTCGCAGAGCCAGCAGGGGATAATCGGCTGATCGTGGGTGATCTGCTTATTACATGATTTTTTGGCACAGACATTAGAAAACTCCATAATAAAAATTTGAACAAAATTAAAATCAAATAATATATCAAAACAAATGGCTATCAAACCAGTGTGCCAGACAAACGCTAATAGGAGGAGAGGAGAACAGTTGCAGCAGCAGCTAATGAGAGAGAGAGAGCTACTGAACCGAAAGTTACGAGAGCGAGAGAGAAAGAACAGTTATTTAAGTTTAGGTGATAGGGAGAGAGTGATAATACAACAAAAGCTACAAGACGAGAGCGGACTGTAATGCAATGTAATGCGTACTCACTCACTGCAACAACACAAACACGACAAGCCGACGCCGAAAAATAAAAAGTTAAATAATGTTTTAACACAAATCAAAGGGCATGCACTCGCGGAATAGAATAGGTTTCCAGATTGTAGGCTGGTTAGGAAGTTAATTAAAGTTTATTTAGGAAAACACCGGCTGTTTATTCAAAACAAAAGGAAAAAATGCGGAGCGCAAAACAAAAACGCGTCTGATCACTACGAAAGAGAACGAACGAAAAAGAGCCGGCTTTGCATAGCGCAAAACATTAGCGCCTAGATCTCAGAGACTATAAAAGCTAGAGCAACCAAATTTGGTATCCACACTCCTGAAATATCGGACCTTGACGAGTTTGTTTCAAAATTTCGAAAATCTGGAGCATCCACAGATCTCAGAGACTATTAGACCTGACTGTCGAGCTCTCACTGCTACAAAACTATTTGTAATTTTTCACTGCAGAACTCACTGTTACAAGTGTATTTCTTTTGCTCAGAGAGCTCACTGCTACAAGTGTGTTTCAAAATTTCGCCCCACCCCCTTCCGCAGCCATAAACAACGAAAATCTGTGGCAACCACAATTTTGAAGATAGGAGAAAATTAAAAACGCACAATTATAGAGAATGGCCATATCTACCAGATTGCCGAATCTTGCCGAATCCGAATAAGATCGGATTATTATTATAGCCAAAAGTAACAAATCAATTTGCAGTGGTTACGCAGCGCCCGTCGACACGTTCTGACTGATTTTCTGTCTCTCTCGCACGCACTCTTTGTCGTTTAATGTAGCAATACTGACTATGTATCGGGTATAAATGTAGAGTTGCGGTCGGAGCAGCAACTCACAACGTTCCCCCTCGTTTAGTTTTCCATTCTGTTGGGTCCCAACTCCCGGGTCGTTATTCCTAATCGCTTGCGCAGTCGCGTTATTAAACCCATGGTTGTCTATGCAAGCAGTGAGGCCATGCTAGGGTTGACTCTTGCCTTCACGGGGCTAAGAGTTCAGAGCCGGATCCGCGCTAGTCGGGAGCCTTGCTCAACCGAGCCTGCACCACCAACTTAATGGCGACGAGTCAGGAAGCGTACCTAGGAGAACTGCCAGTTTTTAACGGGACGGGGGCGGCTTTAGCATTAGCCTAGAAGCTATTTCAGCAGGATGTCACTCCGCTTGCTGAAGTTCTAGAATACTGACGCCGTCAGCCCAAAAACGTCGTTCCGTGCCGGTATTTCCAGTTTTTTAATCAAGGCTGTACTGGTCTCGGCCTTGATGCCGTGGTTTTGTCGCCTCCTGCAGCGGCTCGCCGTGGTGGTTGGTAGGCTTCATTACCTTTAGTAAAAATGCATCCTAGTACGTCCCATATCACCAATAGTACAGTGTCCAAAAACTTAATTTTGGCACTGTGTATCCACCTTGATACAGTGGCGGCCCCTGGTGGGCGTAAGCTAATCTATGCTACATGTAGATGTAGCAGATGTAGAAGTACATAATCCTAGATCAGTACGAAGCTGTGGATCGTAGCTCGCCCTCTGCCGGTGCCTCATTTGTTTCGCTGCATGCACTGGTCGGCAGCTGATATATCGATCTGCTGGCATGACGAGCAACACTTGCAGCGAAGAACAAGAACAAGACGGCAAAGTCAAAGAGCAAAGAGAAAATTCGACAGTTAACAACAAAAAATATAAAGTGCTACAAAAAGACATAGAAAGCAATAGGGAGAACAATCTCACCCCTCCCCCCCTTGGCCTAGGGTGGCCAAGGGGGGCGCATTTCGTCATCCTGCCGTCCGGGTGCTAAAGATGCGGCTCCGCTTGGCTTGAGGGCCTCCCCGGTATGTACCGGTCACACCAGTAGGACTATTCACTATTTTGTCTCTTTTCCCTGCAGGCATTTGGCTAAATAGCCATCCGCGCGGCAGCACCAGGGAAAACGCGTCCGCACTTTTCACATACACTTCACTTCTCTCTGTTTGTAAGTAGGTACAGCAACGGACAGCACATGTTTGTACGTGTGTACAGCAAAGGATTTGCCAACATTTCTTGAAATCTGACTCAAATTTGTTATGAACAAATTAAGGTGGGGGACCGAAATCCTTTTCAAAATTTAAGCATTTATTTTATATATAATTAAAGTACATATGGGCTTTTCCGCGGGTCGCGAACGTACTCTCGTACGCTTTTGATGTAGGAGAAGCGGTTCGGCTGTGGACACCGCTTTGTTTTTAACTCATAACTTGTGACCAAATTGTTATATATGTATATAACATATATCTATGTTAAGCTGCAGACCTTAGCTAACAACTGGCGAAAAAACTAAATTGATTCAGTCGACTTTAAAAATTTTATTAAGTATTTAGTAAAGTAGCTATTTAAAGCCAACAAAAAATTTTTGTTCCGGTGTGGCCACCCTTGAAAATTATTCTAAAAATGGGAAAAAACGAGATGAAACCACTGCAGGTATATTCAAAGTTAAAATGTATTTATTTATTATATTATTCATTCGTTATTATTAGCCTTCCACTGGAGTTGGATCTTGGATCTCTTACCCGGCAGTTCGGCTGAAGAAGTTGTTTTTCCGCGCTTAGCCGATTACTGGCATTGCCGCATTGGATTCTTTTTTCTCTTCCCTGGCCATTTTTTGGGGTGCCACTTTGCAGGGACCGACTTTATCTAATATGGAAGCTGAAGAGAGGAAACTGAAAAAGTAAATGGATGTGACTTCATCGGAGCTTCTTTGACGTGGCCAACAGTCGGATCAGGCAATACCACAATGCGGCGTCGCTCGTCCTCGTCTATTTGATTCTCGCTGGCAGCCATTGACTATGAAAGTTCAACGGTTTCAACATAGTCACCTTTAAAGCAGTTACAGTGGGCTTAAGAACTAATAGTACATGTACAGTGGTATTAGAAGATAGTACTGCTGCATTATTTTGATATATTTGTCAAAAAACGGGGTGGCCACACCCGAATTCGGAAGTGATTTTCAAACTTCACAAAAAAATGGAGATTACGTACATTGTGTAGGCTATCTGTATTAAATCACAAAATATAATACATTTACTGTCTAAATATGCATAGACCTGTTCGATTGATTTACATCGATTTATAGTACTTTTAAAAATGTATCATAGAACTTTCACGTAAATTTACACACAATCAAAAAATTCTTTTTTTCGGAGAAACAAGCAGACACGTCTGATCTCTTTAGTATTTGCATAAAAACAATGTGTAGTGAATATACACACTTGACAATTGTCAGATTCCATATATCTCCTTTCCGTGAAAATTTAAGTAGGGGTGGCCACAGCCGAAACACAGCCACGGGCGAACCTTTTCCCCTACAAAAAAGATAGAATACAAACCTTTTCTCCAGATTTTTCTAGGTCATTCGATACCACTTTGCTAGAGCTAGTTAGGAGATAAGGTTAGATGGGGTTCATCCAATTTTTAATTTTCATAATGATAGCAATAAACTTGTGGTCGCGAACGTACGCGAAATAGAAGTCGACTTTGGCTTAATCTAGTAAAATGGAAAAACCTGCGAAACGGAACAAAATATTCTAAAGCAGTTAATTTATTTAATAAGTGGCTTAATGTAGGTTTCTATCTAGTATTTACACATTAACTTATCTCTATTTCTCTCCCATAATACTAAGAAATGAAAGCAGAAAATATAATTATTTTATTATACCATTAAACTAGTCAATCACAAAAGGATTTTCAAAACAGAAAAAATTGCGTAAGCATGTGGTGAGGAATCATATTTCCTCAAAAAGGTCTGCCCAAAGGTAAGCAGCAATCTGGCAGCGATCCAGCGCATTCTTGGTAATGTGCGGTACATAAGATCACGCCACCGGCCAAGAACCGTTAGGCCAGGGCAGTCGGATGGTGGTCAGGGGGCAGAGAAGAAGCAGTCCAGAGAGGAGTCTCTGAAGTACGCGAGGGAGTCGGAAGTGAGTGAAACTGAGTGAATGCGTCTAGGGCAGAGCATAGACGTAGGAAAAAGACAAAGGAGAAATCGCGGAGACGAATGACCGGAGTCTCAAGGAAAGAGGCAAGGACTGGAGACCGACGTCAAGGGAGCCTGCTCAAAGGAACCACCGGCACCGGCGATCAACACATCGTTAAAGGCTTTGAAGAAAACTTACAGACGGATGTTATTTCCATCGACTTCAGCAAAGCATTCGACTTTGTACACCATTACCTTCTAGCACATAAACTTGACCTTTTAGGGTTTCCGACCAATTTCCTAAAATGGATATCTAGTTACCTTTGGTCTCAAAGAGTCTTCTTCAAAAACGCCCTCTCCTCACCAGTTAAGGTTACTTCTGGAGTAATCACAGGGCAGCCATCTAGGCCCCTTACTTTTTACACTCTATTAATGACTTGCCTTCGGTATTAACATACTGTTACACGTTAATGCCTCGAAATATAAACTAGTGACATTTTATTGTTCCAGCCCCTTGTTGGCTTCTTACACCCTATGCGGTGGTTCTCTGGAGAGAATTACCCAGGTTGATGATCTTGGTGTTATATTGGACGTTATATTAGAGGTCAACGTTTTCTTCACATATTTCTACCATGGTAAATAGGGCCATGGGCGTGCTTGGGCTTATAAAGAGGTAGTCAAAGGAATTTTATGACCCCTATACAACAAAGACGCTCTATATCTCTGTAGTTTGTCCGATTTTAGAATACAGATCTTGTGTATGGTGCCCTCAGTAAAAAGTAAACCAGGACCCTATAGAATCAGCCCAGCTCTGCGGGGCCTTAACTGGGATGCAAGTGTGAGATGGCCACCTTACCTTAATAGATTGCCTTTAATAAACCTTCTATTCTTAGTGCACAACTTGAAGAAGGGTGACTTAGAAAGCCCTGGTTTGTTGACCCGCATAAGCTTCACGATTCCTATTAGACCCACTAGAAACTATATCCCGTTGTCCCTTCCGCTTTGTGGATCGAATTATTCCTTGCATGAACCGTTTAGGGTCTTATGCTCGGATTATAATTCCCTCTACCAGATTATATCCACCTCTAATTCTAATTCCCTTCCTCTTATTAAATTACTAATACTCACATACCTGTCTCGTAATTAGTAATTGTAGTTGTATTTTTATTTTGAATGTATAATTAGTTCTTTTAGTACGTTTTTTCTAATTTTCCTCCAATACTAGTTGTCGGGTCAAGCAGCTTAAATATTGTAAATTATTGCCAGTGGTGCGGCCAAAAGAAAATGCATTTTGTTGTTGTCATTTCAAAGGCCCCCACTGTAAAGATCATTTGCTACCGCATATGCACATGCAGCGGAATTCTTTCGTCTCCTTATATCGCAATCTCTCGTACTCGGCTTAACAGTGGCCCCGAGCAGCTCTAACGCTCTCGGGCTATCCTACTCTCTCGCTCGCGTCTAAGCTTGCTGCATAGGGCCCGGCAATTTGGCCCGTCAGCCCTTGCATTGGCAGTCTTGAGCTAATCGTCGCAGCTATTAGATTAACATCCTCGCATCAATCGTTCGCCCAATTATCCCCATATGTACATACGCGATAGGTTGGTTTACATGTGCAAATAAATTGTGAATTATATACAACCTCTCGACTTTCATTAAATTAAAAATTGCAACAGTTATTAAAAACGCTTAATAGCTTAACATTTGGTGACCCCGACGTGATTGTGCAATAAATAATCCATCAGTGCAATCACAAACTAATATAGCATTCAAAGATCTAAACTAATTGCCATCTCAACCAGTGTCATCGACCACATAAGTTATCCATACATATATACACCGGCCTCCCTTGCATATTCGGTAGTGCACGTAGCTGTTGTCTTGCGCTTCTCTTTTCGGTCATCTTCCCGCAAGAAACGTTTCTTACACCGGCCGCCTTTGTATATACGGTTGGTACATAGCTGTTCGATTGCTGTGCTCGGTTATTGTCGTCTATTGCTCGTGTTACTCTTTGCGATCATCTTCCCGCTAGAGACGTTGGTCTTTCTGCTAACGCTGCCGCTACCATGGAAATTAATGCTGCTAACGAAATTCCAATGACCAGTGAGCAAAACAGGGTGTCTTTTTTGCAGCTTAAGTCAACGGAATTATGCGAGAAAATGAAAAGGTTAGCTACCGCTTGGCAGAATGAGTCGTCGGACTGTGACTACTACATGCTCGTGGTAAAGCAAGAGCAAGTCGAGAAGTTGATCGGCAAATTTGAGATGTTTCACGGCGAGCTTGAGGAATTGGATCGAAGCGAAATTCACATTGGTTTGTGTGACATTTTTGAGTCACTTGCCAGCTCGCTGAAGGCGGCGATTATGAGGGAAATGGCTAAGAGTAGCGGCCGCATGCCGTTTCATTCTACCTTGGCTGGAGGAAACACTACGGTTGAGTTTGCCGGCTCGCAATTTTACCTCACCGTAGACAAGTACCATCCCTGCCTCCTATACAATTGCCGACGATAACGGCGGGTATGCGAACTGGACGGACTTCTATTCAATGTTTGCCACCATCATCGACAGCCATCCGGACTTAACAAACATAGAAAAGCTCCAGCATTTGCGTTCCTGTCTGCGGGACTCGGCATTGGAGACTGTTCGGTCGCTGGAAATCTCAGATGGCAATTATGCTGTGGCATTAGATTTGTTGGAAAACAGATTCAATAATCGGCGATTGGTCTTTCAGGCATACATCAATGAGATCTTGGCGCTCCAGGCTGTGGAACCTGGGTCAGTGGTCATGCTTCGGGAGCTTTCAGACAAGTTCAATTCACATATGCGCGCGCTCCAGGGTTTGGGCACCACTGAGCAGATCGCAGGATGCATCGTCGTGCAGGAGCTTCTCCGAAAACTGGATCCAGCGAGCCAAGAGAAGTGGGAGGAACGATTCAACGACCCCGCATTCGCAAACTTAATTCCGTCGTGGGAATCTATGGCCTCGTTCTTGGAGCAGCGATGCAGATCATTGGAGACGATGGACTTTTCTATGGCAAGCTATGCGTTGAACAGTCAGGTGGGCAGAAGTAGAAAGCATAATAATTCTAGGTCCACATTGGTTACAACGAACCAAACTGTAGCACGCTGCGCGCTGTGCAACGATGGTGCTCACGAGGTCCAGCACTGTAAGAAGTTTAAAGCGCTGTCCCCCACAAATCGCCATAAAGAAGCCAAGCGGCTTTCCTTGTGTATAAATTGTCTCAGAACAGGGCATCGATTACTTCAGTGCACCTCGAGCAACTGTCGTACCTGCGGGGGTAGACACCATACCCTCCTTCATTTTGGTAGCCCTGAAGATACCGCAGTCCAAGGGAAATCAGCGCCGTATACTCCATCTCAGTCTGCGCTGTCTGAGTCTACGCCGTCTGAGCATACCACTGAGCCCTCTACTTCAGCGTCTACCTCGTCTGCCCTTATTGCCCAAGATCTCAGGAATGGTGTTGTTCTACTTGCCACGGCCACGGTCTTACTCAAAAATCGTTCCGGAGTCTTAGTTCTCTGGCGAGCGTTGCTGGATTCCGGCTCCCAGTTGCATCTAATAACTTCTCGTTTCGTGAATCAGCTTCAGCTTCGAAAAATGAAATCATCGACTGCAGTTTCGGGAATAGGCGACTCTTGCTTCGTCACGGATGGATTTTCGGTCAACGTTAGCCTACACTCTCGCTCATTGGAATAGTAAACTCTCATCACTGCTATTGTAGCCTCTAACATAACCGATTGTCAGCCAAACTTTGGAAGTGACACTCACAGCTGGAAAATTCTATCGAACATACCACTAGCAGATCCGGAGCTTCATAGGCCGCAGCGCGTCAATCTGTTAATTGGCGCAAGTCTGTTTTTTGAACTCCTGTGTGTTGGTCAGGTCAAGCTACTGCCAGGATTGCCTTCAATTCAGAAAACGCGCTTGGATGGGTCGTGTCTGGAGGTTGTTCGCGTTTAAAAGTTCCTCGTTGATGGTCTCTCGCGCTCGGGCCGTAGCTGCTGAGGATAATAGTCCAGAGGATCGGCTTGAGGTGCTTCTTCGGAGGTTTTGGGAAGTAGAAAATTGCATCGAACCAATAGTAAAGTCTACCAAAGAAGAGCTAGATTGTGAAGCACACTTTGTGCAGCATTTCCGTCGACTACATAAAGGCGATTATTGTGTTCGGCTGCCAGCAAATATAATTTGGATCTCTTTGGAGAATCTTACAATCAAGCGCTTCGTAGATTCCTGACCCTTGAGAGAAAGTTAGATCGTCGCCTTGATGTTAAATCTCAGTATGCAGCATTTATAAAGGAGTACCTTGATTTAGGCCATATGTCTCAGGTTCCTGCCCAGTCAATCAGCAACTGCCGATATTTTTTGCCTCACCATTGCGTCATGAAGGAAGATAGTTCTACGACCAAGCTTCGCGTCGTTTTTGATGAATCCGCTTCAACCTCATCTGGATATTCCCTGAACGACGTTTTAATGGCTGGTCCCGTAATCCAACCCAAACTGTTTCATATTCTTGCTCGATTTCGGTCATACGCCGTTGCGATTACGGGAGATATCTGTAAGATGTATCGTTGTGTAAGAGACTCGACCGAGGATAGCAACTTGCAGTGTATTCTGTGGAGAAACTCCAGGGAAGAAGACTTGCGTGTGTTTCAATTGGACACCGTTACTTATGGGACGAAGCCTGCCTCCTATTTATCTGTGCGAGCGATGCATCAGTTGGCAATGGACGAGCAGATGGCGTTTCCAGCTGGAGCTGAAATCCTTCGCCGTGACTTCTACGTGGATGACTTGATATCTGGGGCCAGCTCTCAGGAAGAGGCTATCCGAATTCGGGAGCAAACTACTGGAATTTTGTCTAGAGGTCAGTTCAGATTGAGGAAATGGTGTTCGAACGTCCCTGCTGTGCTGGATGGAGTTCCGGAAGAGGACAAAGGAAACATTTTTGAAGTTCGACGATGGCAGCCATGTGACTAAAACTTTAGGACTTGCTTGGGATCCGGTTTCTGATCTACTATTACTTTCGTTCTCGGCCCCACAATCTTCTTTGAATTCCTGCAGGCTCTCTGTTTTGTCATCCATAGCGCGATTCTACGATCCTCTCGGACTAGTTGGTCCCGTAATTACTAAATCCAAAATCTTTCTCCAGCGTTTGTGCCAAGAGAAGTTGTCCTGGGATGAAAGCCTTCCAGTCGCACTGAACACCGAGTGGCAGGAAATATGCACCAGTTTTGGTCAGATTCGTCGACTTGAATTTCCTCGGCTTGTACTCCTTCCAGACTCTACGCTGGAAATTCACGGATTTTGCGATGCCAGCATCGAGGCTTATGGTGCATGCATTTATGTCGTGTCCAAGGGTCAGCACTCCAGCAGTCACTTACTTTGTGCCAAATCTCGTGTGGCTCCTTTGAAGACACTTACAGTACCAAAGTTGGAGCTTTGTGGAGCGGAGTTGCTGGCTAGGCTCATATCTGAGATAGCTGGAATGAATGTCTTCAAGGGAAGGTGTTACTGTTGGTGTGATTCTGCCGTTGCGCTCTCTTGGATTCGGGACGAGCCGTCAAGATTTAATATATTTGTTGCAAATAGAGTGTCAACGATTCAGGAAATGACCGAAAAAATGGAATGGCGCTATGTTCCCACAGCTTTAAACCCAGACGACATTCTGTCTCGAGGGGCTCATCCGACTGAGCTGAATGAGTCACCTCTTTGGGCTCATGGTCCTCCATTTCTTTGCGGCTTCTCAGATGACTGGCCACCCACTGTGCTACCTGATAAGCCAGCCCTTGAACTTCGTCGGAAGGCTCTTCTGGTTAAATCGCCCTACATGGACATTGTTGCTGATTCCAAGTATGCGAGTTCATTTGCTTCTTTGCAACGCGTTTTCGGATACATTCACAAGTTTTGAAACCGAATTCGGCACCCCGGACTCACTGTCTCAGACATTGAACATGGAACCCAGGTATTGCTACGACTAGTCCAGCGTACTCAGCTATGGGAGGACATGAAGTCACTGCGGGCAAGGGGAGCAGTCTCCTCATCGAGCTCAATCGCATCGTTATCGCCATTCATGGATCAGTTTGGACTTCTCAGGGTAGATGGTCGACTGAAAAACTCTTCGTTGGATTTTGATGGCCGTCATCCAATCATCTTGCCCAGCAGCCATCCACTGACTCTTGCAATAATCTCCCATTTTCATGAGCGGAATCTGCACGCTGGTCCTCGAGCTTTGCTTGGACTAATTCGATCCCAATATTGGCCTATTGGGGGGAGGAAGACGGTAAACAAGGCAGTAAACAAGTACGTAAGATGCTTTCGACTGAAGCCCAGGGTATTGGAGCATATTATGGCGGATCTTCCAAAGGAGCGGCTCGATGGTTCTCATGCCTTTGAGATCACAGGCGTGGACTTCTGTGGGCCGTTTTTCTACAAACCGGAGGTACGCAACAAGGCTCCAATCAAGTGCTACGTCTGCGTCTTCATTTGTTTCGCTACCAAGGCTGTTCATCTGGAGCTTATAAAGGACTTATCCACAGTTGCTTTTCTTCATGGACTAAAGCGCTTCATATGTACCAGACGAAAGCCGCGGCAAATTTGGTCAGACAACGCAGCCAATTTTGTCGGCGCTAAGAATGAGCTGATGGAGTTAAAGCGCCTAGTCCTCAGCGATGACCATCAGAAGGCGCTGCTGGATTTTTGCTTGGTCGAGGCTATGGACTGGCATTTCATTCCTCCGCGCTCCCCTCATTTTGGTGGTCTATGGGAAGCAGTGAAGACGGCCAAGTACCACTTCTACCGTGCGATAGGCAACTCGGTTCTTGGATTTGACGAGCAACGGACGCTGTTGTGCCACATCACGGCAGTGATTAATTCAAGACCTTTATTTTCAATTTCAGAGAGCCCTGCCGATCTAGATGTTCTAACTCCAGCGCATTTCTTGAATGGTGGCCCTCCTGCTTCGTTCGCTGAGCCTGACGTCACGCAGCTAAACTTCGATCGCCTGGGCGGCTGGCAGCGCGTTTCGTACCTGCAGCAGCTCTTTCGGTCCCGGTGGAAGGAGGAGTACATCACGTCACTGCAGCAGCGCTCAAAGTGGCGCACTGCGAAGCCTAGTTTAGCAGTCGCAGATTTGGTTCTTGTCAAGGATAAGAATCTTCCTCCCATGAAGTGGCCACTGGCGAGAGTGGTCGAGCTTTTGCCTGGACGAGATGGCGTTTCCCGAGTTGCTGTGCTGAAGACGTCATCTGGAATCACCAAGCGCGCCGTTAACAAGCTGTGCCTGCTGCCCCTTAAAGATGCTGTTGAAAGTCAGGCTTCCAACGGGGGGAGTATATTTGGACGTTGACATGCAATGACTGCATCTTTCAAGAGGCGATGCAGTTACTGCACCGTCAAGTGGCCCGTGTGAAACCAGCAGAAGGCTGTTACGCGCGGATCCCAGGCAAAACGCAGCCCTCCTCCCGCCCAACCGACCGAGGGGCGCTGCCGCATAACGCGCGGCGCGTAGCCGAGCCGAACGCGAGCATTCAGGAAAGATAGCTGTTAGACTAACATTCGAGGAAAATTAGCACTAAACTTACTAAGAAACTAAGCATGCAATCAAAATACAAATACCTCTACAATTACTAATTACTAGAAAGGTGTGTAAGGATTAGTAATTTAATAAGAGGAAGAGAATTAGTGGTGTATATAATATGGTAGAGGGAATTATAATCCGAGCATAAGACCCTAAACGGTTCATGCAAGGAATAATTCGATCTACAAAGCGGAAGGAACAACGGTATAAAATTTCTAGTCAGTCTAATAGGAATCGTGAAGTTTATGCGGTTTCAACAGATCAGGGCTGTCTATGTCACCCCTGATCAAGTTGTGCATAAATATCACACCAAGCATTTTTCTACGGTTAACTAAGAATGGGAGGTTTACTAATAGAAGTCTACTAGAGTAAGATGGGAGTCTTACACCCGCATCCCAGTTAAGGCCCCGCAGAGCAAAGAGTAAAAAGTTTTTTTGTACTGATTCTATACGGTCCTGGTGTACTTTGTACTGAGGGCACCATACACAAGAGCCGTATTCTAAAATCGGACGAACTAGCGAAGTATAGAGAGTCTTTGTTATATAGGGGTCGTCAAATTCTTTTGACCACCTCTTTATAAACAAAAGCACGCCCATGGCCTTATTTACCATGGTAGAAATGTGCTCGGAAAACTTTAACTTTGCGTCTAATAAGACACCAAGATCATTCACTAGGGTAATTCTCTCAAGAACCCCGCCACATAGAGTATAGGGAGCCAACAAGGGGCTAGAACGATGAAATGTCATTACTTTGCATTTCGCGGCATTAAGTTGTAACAAGTTTGCACAGCACCATGACTGAAAGTTATTGAGATCGGATTGCAAGCGAGAATGAAATGAAATGTCCTTATACTGGACACAGAGTTTAACATCATCCGCATACATAAGTACTCGAGAATATGTTAATACCGAAGACAAGTCATTAATAAAGAGTGTGAAGAGTAAGGGGCCTAGATGGCTGCCCTGTGGTACTCCCGAAGAAACCTTTACTGGTGAAGAGAGGGAGTTTTTGAAGAGGACTCTTTGGGACCTGGAACAAAGATAGCTAGAAATCCATCTCAGGAGGTTGGGCGGAAACCCTAAAAGGTCAAGTTTATGTGCTAGAAGGGAATGGTTTACAGAGTCGAATGCTTTACTGAAGTCGGTGTAAATAACATCCGTCTGTAAGTTACCTTGAAAGCCTTTAATAATGAAAGAGGTAAACTCTAACAAGTTCGTGGTGGTTGATCGCCGCCTTATAAATCCATGCTGAGTTGGAGATATAGGTGACTTGCAGAGATGTTGCAAGTGCGGAGTTAAAACCTTCTCAAACATTTCAGGAATAGCGCATAACTTTGCTATACCTCTATAATTTTTTGCATCAAACTTGCTACCTTTTTTATGGAGAGGAATTATAAACGATTCCTTCCAGATCGGGGGGAAGCAAGAGGAATCAATGGACAGGGTGAATAGTTTAAGCAAGGGTCCAAACAGTGCCTCGGCGCAGTACCTGAGTACACAACTTGGAACCCCGTCAGGACCCGGTGAAAACACCGGCTTAACTGGTCGAAGATCATGAAGTAAGGAACATTCATTTAACAAGGGACTGAAAATGCCGTTCGACTTCGGTAAACCGTATGGGTACGGGTGACCAGAGTAGCTTTCCTCAGAATAGGTCGTTTGGAAAAATTACAAAAAAGATCGGCAATTGCTTGATCATTATTTGCCGACGTATTACGAAATGATAGCGAGGATGGGTGTGCGGACGTTCTACGCTTACTGTTTACGAAGCAGTAAAACTGTTTAGGGTCCTGAGAAAAACGTATCCTGCATCGAGATAGGTAGTTCTTATAGCATTGAGCATTAAGAACTGAAAAGTTTGACCGAGCTATTACATAGCGAGAGTGAGAAGTAGGAGAACCCACTTCTTGAAATTTTTTATAAAGTCTTGATTTTAAGTTTTTTAGACTGGATAACTCTTTTGGTAAACCAAGGGGTTTTCCAGATCTAATCGGACAAGAAAGCGGGACACAAGAATCAAAAAATGTGCCAAGAGCATTGTAAAAGATGTTTGTGCCTTTTTATGACATCAGTGCACAAGTACAAAGCGGACCAATCAAAATCCCTAATGAGGTTATTAAGCTTCGCAAACTCGGCTTTACGAAAGCAGCGGACACTTTCAGGTAGTCTACTCGACCGATCCAATACAGTTGGTCCTATATCTAGCGACACCTCGAAAGTAGGATGGTAGGCGTCTTCAGGTATAGTGAGCGGAAGGGCTCGGGCTAACAACACTATGGTCGGATCCGATACAAAGCACAGATCAAGCAATCGACCCAAGGAATTTTTCACATGATTGACTTGAGACAGGGACAGGTCAAGCAAGCCGTCAACAAAGTCATGTCGTGACATGGGCACTAGGATACTAGACTCGTTTACCGAAGACCAAACAGTTCCTGGCAAGTTGAAGTCACCAAGAACTATCATATGATCTTTATCTGATAGCGAGGAAGAAACAGCGGTTAAAGCGGACAAGTGCTGCTCATAAATTGAGATATCCGAAGAAGGTGGAATATATGAGCAAGTAATGAATATAGCGAAAGCGGGAAGAATCAGTTTTACACACAGGAATTCCAGTTCCTGTTGAACTTGGACTGTGAAGTGTTCCGACGCGAAGTTAGAGTTCACTGCAATCAGAACCCTCCTGCACGTCGAGACGAACGGTCTTTCCTAAAAGTTGTGTACCGGCCTGTCAAAACCTCGGAACTAAGAATGTCCGGCTTTAACCAGGTTTCGGTAAGCACAATAACGTGGGAAGCAAATGAAACACTATCCCGGAAAAGAATGCTGAGTTTACTACGCAGGCCTCTAACATTCTGATAAGTTACTAAGAGGGAAGTTCGTTTTTTAGAAGGGTTGAGGAAGTTGAGGTTGACGTTGAGGATGAGGATGGCACACTGGGATGATTTGTGAGAGTTATTGGGGGCCTATTCTTCTTCTTTGCCTTAAACTCCTTCACCACCAAATGCTCTGGCCAAAATTTGGCAGAGCAAATGGTGTCAAACTGAGTTGGGGAGACGCTTATCTTAAAAGAGGCTATCTCCCTGGCATAAGAAAAGTTAAACTTCTCCACCTTTAAACCCACGGCTTTTATTCTGCTTTGAATAAAAGCAGTTACATCATTCGATGTGAGGTCAGGGGCCAGCCGTGAGACAAAACTTGTCGTTTTGGTGGGACTCCCACCAGTGGTTTGGGCACCACAGGCCTAGTACCTGTGGTGGCAATATCCGGAGGTCCGGAACGTCTATTTACTGGTGGGATCGGGATGGACGGGACAACTAGTGAGCTTGCGGACACTACGGACACGGACGCTGCAGACGTACTTGGCTGCACATTCTCCGAAGCGATGAATTCGGCAACCGAATCTGCATCGCCAGCAGCTGTCGTTGCCCTTGGGGTGGCAACTATTGGCACTTGCAGATCCCGCGGAGTGACCCTTTTGCGCCTCGGAGACTCATTCAGCAGTTTTAAACCGCTAAACTGAGCCTCCATGGCTAGGAGCCGATCGTATTGGTTTTTAAAACCAACGGTCAGCTCCTTAAAGCCACTCCGCGTCTGCCTCATAAAAGCTACCATGTCTTTCTCCACCGCACGGCGTGCCTCGCAACTGTAGTGCAAACCATTACGCTTTGAAATGGCATCACCCACAAGGCCAGAAAATCCAGCGCATTTTGCGTGCACTACGCTGTCGCAGAGCCAGCAGGGAATAATAGGCTGATCGTGGGTGATCTGCTTATTGCATGATTTTTTGGCGCAGACCACAGCGAATTCCATTTTAATTAAAAAAAAAATCAACTATTTAAAATTCCAAAACAAATTGGTATCAGACCAATGTGCCAGACAAACGCTCAAAGCGGAACTAGTAAAAAGAGAGCGGGGAGGAGAGCGGTTATATCGAGAGCTACTAAACAGAGAGCTCAGAAAGTTAAAAGAGCGAGAGAGAAAGAACAGTTATTTGGATAATAGGGAGAGAGTGATAGCTAAAGCAAAGGCTACGAGATAAAGAGCGGGCTAAACTCAGCGTGAGCGTACTTACAGAAAGCAATACACAAACACACGATTAACCAACGCACAGAATTAATTTCAAAATCAAATTTTTAATAATAACAATAGACATGTATTCGCGTTATAGGACAGATTTTCTACTGTAGGTTAAATGAGGATTTTAATCGATGTTTATTTTGAAAAAAACACCGGCTGTATTTGCAAAATAAAAGGAAAAGAAGCGGAGCGCAAAACAAAAACACGTCTGGTCACTACAAAGAGAACGAACGAATGTCGGGTCAAGCAGCTTAAATATTGTAAATTATTGCCAGTGGTGCGGCCCAAAGAAAATGCATTTTGTTGTTTTCATTTCCAATGCCCCCACTGTAAAGATCATTTGCTACCGCATATGCACATGCAGCGGAATTCTTTCGTCTCCTTATATCGCAATCTCTCGTACTCGGCTTAACAGTGGCCCCGAGCAGCTCTAACGCTCTCGGGCTATCCTACTCTCTCGCTCGCGTCTAAGCTTGCTGCATAGGGCCCGGCAATTTGGCCCGTCAGCCCTTGCATTGGCAGTCTTGAGCTAATCGTCGCAGCTATTAGATTAACATCCTCGCATCAATCGTTCGCCCAATTATCCCCATATGTACATACGCGATAAGTTGGTTTACATGTGCAAATAAATTGTGAATTATATACAACCTCTCGACTTTCATTAAATTAAAAATTGCAACAGTTATTTAAAACGCTTAATAGCTTAACACTAGTCTAACACCAATCTTTCCTTCATGTTTCGGTCGGTTGGGCTGGAGGAGGGCTGCGTTATTGCCTGGGATCCGCGCTTAACAGCCTTCTGCTGGTGTCACATGAAAATCTGTGACATCCAAAGAAAGCCAAAAACTCAGACTGCCGAATCTGGATCAGATCGCATTACTATTGTTATTAGCCAGAAGGAACAAATTAATTTGCAGTGGCTACATATTCCGTCTCTCTCTCACAAACTCTTCGTCTTGAATGTGTGCGAATGTATACTGACTGAGCATCAGGTATAAAACTGGAGGCGCAGACTTAGCTGCGGCTCACAACCTTCCCGCTCGTTTTACCTTTCTCGTGGAAAGTAAGGTTTCAGAGTTTAAAATTTGCAAATTGACTTTCAGTGGCGACTATGCACAGTAGGTGATATGACCAATCTAGCTGGAAACGAGGGGGAACGTTGTGAGTTGCTGCTGCGACCGCAACTCTACATTTATACCCGATACATAGTCTTTACGCAAAGAGTGCGTGCGAGAAAGACAGAAAATCAGTCAGAACGTGTCGACGGGCGCTGCGTAGCCACTGCAAATTGATTTGTTACTTTTGGCTATAATAATAATCCGATCCGCTTCCTTCTGGACGTTACACACATCCATTTTCACCACAAATCTAATATACCCCAATACTCATTTTGAGTATCGGATATAAAAAACCAATTTATGAAATACGGAATTTCAAAAATGCAACAAAATATTTAAGCTTCGAACCAAACCGAATTTTTCTGATAGATTTGGGGTTTTACTGAATAATGGTTTTTTTCATGTATGTTTTTTTTCGTGCATGTGTCGAAATAGTACGCACTTCGGTCCTTAAGTTCCAAATATTAACCAACATAAATAAGAGCCTTCAGACTGCAGTTTTGACGTGCCTTACCTCTCGACCGTTCCAAAAGGAGTGTTACTTAAAAATAATTCTATGTGACTTCAATGTCGAGATTTTTTCCAGCAAAAATATACTATATGCTATTCAATGTTTTTATACCCGATACTCAAAATGAGTATTGGGGTATATTAGATTTGTGGTAATAGTGGATGTGTGTAACGTCCAGAAGGAAGCGTTTCCGACCCCATAAAGTATATATATTCTTGATCAGCATCAATAGCCGAGTCGATTGAGCCATGTCTGTCTGTCCGTCCGTCCGTCCGTCCGTCTGTCCGTCTGTCCGTCTGTCCGTCCCTATTAGCGCCTAGTGCTCAAAGACTATAAGAGCTAGAGCAGCAACATTTTGTATCCAGACTTCTGTGATATGTCACTGTTACAAGTGTATTTCAAAACTTCGCCCCGCCCACTTCCGCCCCCACAAAGGACGAAAATCTGTGGCATCCACAATTTTAAAGATACAAGAAAACCAAAAGCGCAGAATCGTAGAGAATGAATTTATCTTCTAGACTGCAGAATCTGATCGTATCATTATTATAGCCAGAATGAAGAAAACAATTTCATTTTTTCTCGCCCTGTCTCTCTCTAACACACACGTATCATAGCCGGCTTTGCTTAGCGCAAAACATTAGCGCCTATATCTCAGAGACTATAAAAGCTAGAGCAACCAAATTTGCTATCCACATTCCTATGATATCGGACCTTGACAGATTTGTTTTAAAATTTCGCCCCACCCCCTTCCGCCCCCGCAAAGGACGAAAATCTGTGGCATCCACAGATCTCAGAGACTATTAGACCTGACTGTAGAGCTCTCACTGTTACAAAACTATTTGTAATTTTTCACTGCAGAACTCACTGTTGATAGCTCACTGCTACAAGTGTGTTTCAAAATTTCGCCCCACCCCCTTCCGCAGCCATAAACAACGAATATCTGTGGCAACCACAATTTTGAAGATAGGAGAAAATTAAAAACGCACAATCATAGAGAATGGCCATATCTACCAGATTGCCGAATCTTGCCGAATCCGAATCAGATCGGATTATTATTATAGCCAAAAGTAACAAATCAATTTGCAGCGCCCGTCGACACGTTCTAACTGATTTTCTGTCTTTCTCGCACGCACTCTGCGTAATGACTATGTATCGGGTATAAATGTAAGATTAATAATAATGTATCGTTTATTAATAGTGTTTTTCGAATAAGAGTACAAAGTGTATGATTTAAGATGTGTAATTAATGAGTCTGTTCTTCCGACTTTTTGTTCAACTTTTCGCTTCTACTTCCAACAACCGACTCCCATATCGATAACCCCCTATCGATTAGCTCTTTTAAATATCAATTACGTCTGGTTATATCGCTTAGGTCTTATCGATGGTATCTTAAGTTCAAATGTTAATTTAGCTGGGATAGTGCTAACTACTTGATACCCTGTCTTTTACATTCGGCCCTCCTGCTCATCTTCATCTGTCCCAGATGATAATATATCCTCGTTCTCTGAGACAAAACGCCATAGCTTCATATTGTCACTGCTCGTTGCGGTGATGTTTGGCCCCTCGACTTGAGCAACCTTTCTGACGTCGTAGCGACCGTTCCGCTTTACCTTGGTGACTTCATATGGGCCTAGATACTCGCTGGCCAACTTGCGTCCTGCGACGAACTGCGTCCTCTTGATCGCGACCATGTCTCCTAGTCTTTAGTCGTGCTCAGCTCGTCGTTTTTTATCATAATTGCGCTTGTATACCTCTTGCGCCTTCTCAATGTTTTGTTTCGCTTGGTCACGCAGTTCTTGGCGCTCGTTGTTAAACTGCGTAACCAACTCCTCGTTGAGCACCTCAATAGTCGACTTTCAGCTTGTCTGTGCATCTTTGTCCCAAACATGACCTCGAATGGCGACGACTTCAACGTAGAATGCACATGCGAATTAATCGCCATCTGGACCTGTGGCACATGCTTGTACCACTTCGTTGACTCCTGAGCTGAGAGCTTTGCGATGATACCCAAAATTGAACGGTTCACCCGCTCAATCTGACCGTTGCCTCTTGCCACACCTGTCGTTGTACACACATGTTCGACTTTGTTCTCGTTGAGAAACTCGCTGAATGCGTTGGATGTAAACGCTGCTCCTCTGTCGCTGACTATGCGCTTGGGAAAACCAAACACAAATGACCAATCGCTCAGCCTCTTCACAACTTCTTCGTGACCTGTTGACTTAGTTGGGAACAGCCATACAAACTTGGAGAACGCATCTACCACAGCAAAATGTATTTGTATTGCTTGGCTGTCGCATCCATTGGTCCCAAATGATCAACGTGCAGCGTGTGTAGTGGTGTGTCACCCTTGTCAATGCAATGAAGATAGCCTTCTTGTTTGCCCAACTTTTTGCTGAAAATTATACAACTGATACAATTAGTAATCAACTTGTTTACTTTCCGTTCAAGGTGCGGAATCCAGTATTGCTGCTGAACTGAGTGCATTGTCTTCGCTGTGGAGAAATGACCAACTTCATGCGATCCTTGAATGATTTCCCTTTCCATCAGCCTTGGAACCACCAATACGTCATTGCCATTTACAGATTTGAAGAGAAGACCTCCTTTTAGCTTGTAGTCTTGATATGGGTGCTGCTTCAGGATCTCAACTGTGGCTTTGATGAAATCGTCATCCTGCTGTGCTTTCTTTATCCGAGCTGTTAGCTCCGTCGTCACGAACATGCATGTCTGCGGAAAACGACTGAGACAGTCCACGTGTCTCATTCTGTCCCCTGGGCGGTGTACTGCTTTGAATGTAAAGTCCTCCATATACAAAATCCACTGGGAAACTTCTCTGGGTATATCTGCTTTCGTTGTTGTCTGCTTAAACGCCGCACAGTCAGTGGCAAGATCAAATTTGATCCCCAACAGGTAGTGACGAAACTTCTTGAGTGCGAGGTATGCAGCTTTGACCTCCAAATAGTAACTGTGACGTTTGGACTCAGCTTGTGTAGTCTTTTTACCCAATAGTAAATCGGGTGGAAATTGCCATCAAACTGCTGCAACAAAACTGCTCCGAAACCTTCTTTGGATGCATCCGTGTGGAGTTCCGTTGGCGCTTCTCGTGAGTATAAATGTAATACAGGTGCGATTACAAGCAGATTCTTTAAGGTTTGTAGCGACTGTTGCTCTGCTTCGCCAATGTTGAAAACTGCTTCCTTCCTGAGTAGATTCGTGAGCGGCCGGGCAACTTGTGCATAGCCAGGGATGAACTTTCTGAAAAAGCCTGTGAGTCCCAGATGCTTGAACTGCTTTAATGTCTTTGGGCGTAGCAAACCGACTGACAGCTGCTGTCTTCTCTTTGCCGGGCCAGATTCTCCCGTCCTCAATGATATGGCCAAGAAAGCTAATGCGTGGCTGCATGAAGCTACATTTCTTCCACTTGATCTTTAGGCCAAACTGCGCAGCTGTCTCCAGAACCAACTTCGTCTTCCTCATGCATACCTCGGGCGACGCGGCGTAAACAATTATGTCGTCCATATAAAGCTGCATAATATCAGAGTTGATTAATTCTTGAAAAATATAGCTTACGAACCGAATGAACGCAGCTGGCGAGTTCTTGAATCCGAAAGGCGCTTTATTAAACTCGAATAATCCCTCCTTTGTGACGAAGGCCGTATACGACTTGCTTTGCTCTTCCATAGGCACATGGAAAAATCCGTTTTCAAGGTCCATTATGGTAAACCACTTAGCCGACTGCAACTTTTCCAAGACTTCCTCCATGATCGGGACTGGGAAGCAGTCCAGCAATACCATGCTGTTTAACTTCCTGTAGTCTACGCAAACTCTAAGTGTACCATCTTTTTCTTCACGACGACAACTCTGCTCGCTACATTTGAAGACGACTTGCGCACGATTCCTTGCTCGATCCATTCTTCGACTTGCTTCTTTACGGCACTGGCTTCGTCTGTTGATAAACGACTCGGTGAGTGATGAAACGGCTTGATTACTCCGTCGGGAACTATCTTCAGTTGGATTGGAGACTGCTTTGCAACTTCTGTGGGCATTTGGTAACTGTTTCTTATCATCTGTTCAACGTCTTTTCGATATTGCGGCGGAACTACAAAGGATGACTCTTCAGTTACATTATATATAAGAGCATGCTCATCTGTTGGCACAGGATCTGCGTCAAGCTTCAAAAACGTGTATCCTTGCATATCAGCGACGAAACGGAACTTCTTAATGAAATCATGCCCCAAAAGTGCGTCGAAATCAATCTGGCTACTGGGGACTACTAAAACTTCTGTTTGGTCTGCAACTTATCCACGGTAACTTCTGCATTAAAGTATCCAACAGGCTTTGTTGATATCTGACCCAGACCGCGCAACATAGTTGTGCACTTCAAAAGTTTAACGTTTTTCATGGTCTTCAACATACTCTCTTTGATTATGGTTACATCTGACCCTGTATCCACAAGACAGTCAACTACAATGCCGTTTATTTGAATTTTTTTCATGCGACTGCGATCCGAAATGACGCGAACTTTATCAACTTTATCAGCTTCATAAGGACAGTTACGCGAAATGTGACCATTCTGATTGCACTTAAAACACTTCGTTTCGGCTTTGCAGTCTTTGCGTTTGTGTTCTCCTGATCCACAGTTATAACAATATTCTTTTTACCGCTTTGCCCACTTTGCTGCTTGAAACTCGTTTTATCCTGTTCTTTATTGCCCTTCTTCTCCGATATGTTCAAACGATCATAGATATCGAACTCTTCTTTCAAGGCCCTGAAGGTCTTACAGCGATACATGGCATACTTATACTCGTTTCTTATGTCCAGACCGTTCACAATATGGCTTATAACAGCCGCGTCTTCAACATGTCCGACTGCTGCTATTTTCTCATCTGCAGCAAGTACTCGTGCATCGACTCACTACTCTTCCTCTTTCTTTCTTGCAGCAGCTTATGAATGTCTGCACTGTTATAGCTACATGTGAATTCATCCAATAATACGTTCTTGAGTTCCTCATAGGTGCACACGCATTCAGCTTCAAGGAAAAGCTTAGCTACACCGGTCATTTTTCCTCTGGCCTGTACATACTTTTGCTTTTCAGTAAGCTCATATGCGTCGGCATTTTTTTCGAAAATCTCAAACCATTTTTCTATGGGAACCGATTTTCCATCACAATCGCTCACAACTTTTGTAAAATTATCTGGAGCGATCTTCATTTGGATTTCTCGTTGCTCATCGCAAAGCACTTTCAAACTTAGCAGCTTTATCATTTGATCAATTTTGTCCTCAGTTTTGTTTTCCGCATTTTCAAAATCTTCCATCTCGTTTGCACTCGGGCGCGACGTTCCTGGTACAGCTTCTTCCTTCTCTCTCTCTTTCCAGTGCAACGGCGGCGGTGTTTGCATCATTTTGCGGCTCTTTTCGACTTGTGTCTGTGTACCCGACGAGTGCTTGTCTTTTCTGTTTAAAAGTGTGTATCACACACAACGTGTCTGTGCGTGTTTTTTCTGCTTATGTACGTACTGCGCACGGACAAGGCGACGCTGCGGCGCGACTATGAATTTCACAATTTTCCAACCGAATTAAACGACCGATCTTTTATTAAACTCCGTGTCTACTGTTATGCTCACAGAATTTGGATTGTTCAACTTAATGTTAATAGCCACCAACAACAACTTTACAACTTTATGTAGCTACAAACAACAACTTTAACAACTTTTCAACAATCCTCTTCTTGCATCAGCTTCTGCTTTCTTCTGTTTTTTTCTTCACACACTCCGAGCTCTGTATTCGACGCGGACGAGCCCCCAAATGTAAGATTAATAATAATGTATCGTTTATTAATAGTGTTTTTCGAATAAGAGTACAAAGTGTATGATTTAAGATGTGTAATTAATGAGTCTGTTCTTCCGACTTTTTGTTCAACTTTTCGCTTCTACTTCCAACAACCGACTCCCATATCGATAACCCCCTATCGATTAGCTCTTTTAAATATCAATTACGTCTGGTTATATCGCTTAGGTCTTATCGATGGTATCTTAAGTTCAAATGTTAATTTAGCTGGGATAGTGCTAACTACTTGATACCCTGTCTTTTACATAAATGTAGAGTTGCGGTCGCAGCAGCAACTCACAACGTTCCTCCTCGTTTTTGAATGTTTTAAAGGTTTTTTTTTCAGAGGTAGTGCTTCTTTATTCTTAACTTATTTCTTTTATCAGCTTTTCGGAATTGCAAAGTTCAATACAACCAGAAGGAATATACTTTACATTTATACCCGATACATAGTCAGTACGGCTCTTCTCCACCAGACGGCGCTAATATTGAACAACACGACAAGGAGTGCGTGCAAGAGAGACAGAAAATTAGTCAGAGCGTGTCGTCGGGCGCTGCTTAGCCACTGCAAATTGATTTGTTCCTTTTGGTTATAATAATAATCCGATCTGATCCAGATTTGACAATCTGGTAGAATTGGTCATTCTCTCTGAATGAGCGTTCTTAACTTTCTCATATCTTCAAAATTGTGGATCCCACAGATTTTCGTTTTTTGTAGGAGCGGAAGAGAGTGGGGCGAAATTTTGAAATAAATTTGTAACAGTAAAATCCTATAGGAGTGTGTATAGCAAATTTGGTTGCTCTAGCTCTTATAGTCTCTGAGATCTAGCCGCTCACTTTTAGCAATAGGCAAAGCCGACCATGAAACGTGTGTGTTAGAGAGAAACAGAGCGAGAAAGAATGAAATTGTTTTCTTCATTCTTGCTATAATAATGATACGATCTGGTTCAGATTCTGCCGTCTTAACTGAAGATGTTATCATTCTCTACGATTCTGCGTTTTTGGTTTTCTCGTATCTTTAAAATTGTGGATGCCACAGATTTTCGTCTTTTGTGGGGGCGGAAAAGGGCGGCGCGAAGTTTTAAAATACACTTGTAACAGTGACATATTACAGAGGTCTTGATACAAAATATCGTTGCTCTAGCTCTTATAGTCTTTGAGCACTAGGCACTCATAGGGACGGACGGACGGACGGACGGACGGACAGACGGACGGACGTGAGCAAATGACTGCAAAAGTTAATGCAAACGGTCTTCAAATTAATTTGCCTTGCTGAGAAAAAGAAATGTATTTTTTTTTTTGTTAAGAACAAGACAAATTTATTTGCAATTATTTTTGCTTGTTTTTAAATACCATTCTTATACTCATTTTGTCTTTAACAGACGCAAAATGAATAATATTCCTTGACGTTATTGGGTTCATGCTAAGAGACGTATAAATTGGAAATCAAAGCATAGCAAAAACAGACTGCTACATGTTGCCGTCTCCCTTCCCCGAACGCTGCAAAGGCTGTGCCAAATAGAAAACACTTGATGTCGACTCCGATATGTTGCCGTCTTGTTTTCACTCACCATGAACCTGGGTCGCATACGGCACATAAACCGTCTACAGGTTGGTCGTCGCAACTAGCACTTTAACCAGTTGGACTGCGGAGGCTGTCCAAACGAAGTCCTGAGGACACGGCGACAGCCTCTGATGATTGCGATGGAAGATGAGTGACAGGCAGTTGGTGGTACTGATTCTGGAACTGACTTTATTCAGTACACTTAATTCTATTTATAGGTAAAAAAAGGTACAAAAAGTGCTATGTCTATAAGAATGGGGCAGATGGAATATGAGTTAATGTGTCATTGGTATGGACCTAACATACTTTTATTGTCTGTTGTGCAATTCGGTCATTGTGATAGTCAGAAATTGCACTAGTGTTTTTCCTTCTGCGGAACGTTCGCATTGTCAGCAGAAAGCTATAGTGCTGTGTCGTGATGTGTTATGTTAAATGGGTGACCTTTATTAATTTGATAACAGTGTCATGTGTATTTCGACATATTGTTTATGTATATTTATGCGACTGAACATTCTCCCGGCTGTTGAACCAACCATCATCCAAGTCGACGGAAAATCGTCGTGTTAGGGGGATAGGGGGTGATAATCCAAGCGGTTCGTGAGTTGACAGCCTTGGTTTCCATGGTTGATACTTCTTCCGGAGAATGTAGGCAATAATCATTGACATTGAATTGACATTGCTAGGGCAGCATGGGCCGCATTCTGATGGTGCTGCACTGTGGTGAGATAGTGTGGTAACTCGTGATGATTGATTGCCGATAGTTGCTGTCGCAGATCAAGTTCTTAAAGATAGCCTGATGTCTAGTTCTTCAGTTGCCACATTGGTGGCGAGGGTGATGTTTTCGGTGGGCTCACGTCACCAAACCGAGTGTAGGTCGATTTTACTTCGCTAATTGTGGTGCTGAAGGTGCTGATGCTTACTTCAGTGTTGCGAGCAGTGCATCCAGGAGACAGGGGAGACATACATGTCGACCATAAATCTTTTGGCAAAGCTCACGACATCGTAAAATGATGTTGTCTCGGCCGCGTCTAATCATCAAACTATACGAATAAAAATCCTTCGAACTAACGTTCCTATTTGTTTCGGCTCCTGTAATAATAATTAAAGATTTATTCTTTAATAACTAAGTAACTATGTTCTTAATAATGAATAAATTACCTGTTACGGGATCTCGTTGTTTAATGTTTACACAATAAATATATACAAATATACACAAGAAAATTAGTGGATTTTGGAGAGCGTCATATGAACGATGGGTATCACTAATAAACTGAAGATCATTATTTCTTCTTCGAATCATTTGTCGCGTAGCTGTACGGTCGCCAACCATGATTCCAGCAACGTCGTCAACAACAGGTGCATTGAATCTACGTGTATGCTCTCCAGCTTGTGTTCTATCAGGATTGATGACAATAGCGTGATTGTCACTTTGTAGTTTGTGCATGTGTGATTTGAATAATTTCAATAATTCATTGTGCTCATTTAAAAGAGCGTCCAGCTCGCTGACGATACGCCTGGCAAAATGTGAATTGAGATTATGATAGTCGCAACGTGCATCCACGCGATTGGCGAGTGCACGTTCGGAGTCCTCGCCACCCATAAAGTATATTTGTAAAAATCTATGAGATTCGTTTGGCATTGGCAGCAATGAGCCCACTTTGTGATAAACTTGGCCTTTGATTTTGAACGTTGAATTAAATTGTTGACCGTTTGCAGCAATATTGTTAAATATTTCTGTTGCTCCAAATGATGTCATTTGGAAACATGAATAGAATGTGCGAATTGACTTCAAAAACATGCTAGAATCTGGATCTGTACCGATAAGTATACCGTGCAATGGTTCAGGTGGTGTTTCAATTTCGGTTATTTGTACTTTTCCTGATGAGCAACACATCCCATCTGGCTCATTTTTAAATTTCAGTGCATGAAAATGCGGGCATTTTTTTTCCAAAGTACCAATAACCACTTTAGAATGAGCATAATATTTAACATCAGGCTCATACTGGAATGCTAGTCGAAGAAATAAATTTGATGTAAATGCTCGATGAAATTGTTGGCGTTGTTGGTCAATTCTTCTACGTTTGTTGCGTTGTTGGTCAATTGCTCTACGTCTGTCGACTATGTATCTATCCATTTTGGTTTACAGGTAAAAGTAATAAAGAGATTTGGCCGACCGTAATGACGAACATATGTCATTGCATCATGCGCATCTCGCCGGCAGAATAGTTAATTTACCAATATTAGCTGCATTTCCTTCAGTACTTCAGTTTAAACTCTTCAGAACGCAATTTGGCTTGGTCCAGCGTAATGAAACGAAACCGCAGCAAAAAGTTGTCAGCATTTTGCCGAATTCATTGAGCCATTTCTTCACCATTCAATGGATTTATCATTTTGACATTAAAATAATATCCATCTTCTCCTTGCCAAAACATGAGTGGGTATTGCAACGTGTCATATGAACGATTTGTTTCAGATATTTTTTGCAGTTTCCCAATATCGCAACGTGCTATCACAATATCACGTCCATGCTTTCACCAACAATCGGGATTGCAACTTCATCTATTATTGAAGCGTTAAATGTGCGTTCGTGTGTTCCAGATGGTCGTTTATCCGCTCTGATCACTACTTTGTTGTCATCATTTGGCATGCGCTCCAATGCATTGCTGCATTTATCTCTTGACGTCGCACAGTTGGGAATCAGCCGAAAAGAAGTGGCAAAAGTCGAAGATTTTTTTGAGCGCTTTGGATAAAATGAATATAGGCATCTAATAGAGAATTTTTAAGAGATCTTAAAAATCAAATTTTCAAAATAATCGCAGGTTGTGGCAGGCAAATCGGTATGGAAGCCGAACGGCTCCGAAGCGCAGAATGCGCGTTTAGACTTAGATAATAAGTAGTTCAAAGAACATATACACAAAAATTCTCCAGTCAATGTTGAAAAACATCCCAAAAATTAGGTACTCATGAATCCATATGTTCAGGTACCCTCAATATTAGAATAATTTTCCATTTCTCGTTACCTCAATTATGTTGTTGGTTATGAATGAGTATGCGGGCTACTATTTCTATCTTTACCTGTCTTTTTGACCAGGTTTTGCATGCAAGAATTAGATGAATGGAGTTCATTTTAAAACTTGCATATACCATTCCGCGAGAGGGAGAATCTTTTAACAACAGCACGCCAGCCAAGGAAAAACAAAAGACTACAAACAAAATTATTCAAGGAAAATTCTTAGACAAACTATCACTGAAGGTGGACTGCCCCAAACAAGAATTAGCAAACAAAAACGATGGAAACTCACCACGGCCATTCTTTGAGAAAACCGAAATTACTGCAGAAATATTATGTGCTGACGTTTATATCATGTCACCACACAGGAACGCGGTCGTGTTAGTTACACCATTTATAACTCAAGAACGGCTCAACCCATTTGGCTGAAAATTGGTGGGGAGGTATCTTAGACTAAGGAAACTGCTGTAGGATAATTTATCCCGTTCGACCGCGTTCCCGTGTGACATCACATAATCGTCAGCACAGTAGGCTAAGAATAAAGATGTAGATGACCTTAACTACATAATTCAAAGCGAGATCATTGGAATAATGCATTCATTCCAATCTATTGATTGTATTACAAATGAACAAAAACTGTGATTTACGTGACGATACTCAAAGGAAAATTCGAAGGTGAGGAAGTTCTCATTCCCAGGATTCTGATGATCCCAACAGATTTGCCGTTTGAGTTTAAAAGACTTCAATTTCTGATACGTCTTACATTTGCCAGGACTATTAACAAATCACAAAGCCAATCCTTGAAAGTATGTGGTCTGAATATGGAAAATCAATGTTTGTCGGAATTATATGTCGGAAGACCATTTGCTCAGTTTGGTTTTGCGCCGGACAGTAAAACAAAAAATTTTGTGTATCACAAGGTGCTTAACTGAAGAAAAGATATAAAGAATCGTTGAAACACAAAAATGAACTCGATAAAAGTAAAAATCTGCCTTTTTATTGCCTCTAAGGCGGAAAAAAGTTCAAAAGTCATCTCAAAATTGTACGCTATAAATAAGCCACATTTAATTAAGAAAATTTTTTTGCTGCGTGGCGGAACAACGTCTGCCGGACTAACTAGCTATGAATATTTTCATTCCGTATATACCATGGTGCCTGAGTGATATGTATCAGTATCTTCGATGGAGCTCTCTGGAAAATTTCGAAATTACTAATGCAAGCGTTTCGCTATAGCTCGGAGCCATATGTCCAAAGTCGTTTGAAAACTGCATTGTACAAAAGTTCTTTCTACCCCAGTTTTGGTGGTGAGCCAATGTAGATTTTATTTGGACGTTGCTATGCAATGACTGCATCTTTCATGTGGCGAAGCCATTACTGCACCATCAAGTGGCCCGTGTGACACCAGCAGAAGGCAAAACGCAGCCCTCCTCCCGCACAACTGACCAAGAGGCGCTTCCGCATGATGCGCGGTGCGTTTCCAAACCGAACGCGAATATGCAGGAAAGATAGCTGTTAGTCTAATATGCGAGGAAAGTTAGAACTAAACTTACTGAAAGAACTAAGCATGCATTCAAAATACAACTACAATTACTAGTTACGAGAAAGATATGTGAGTATTAGTAATTTAATAACAGGAAGGGAATTAGATATAGATATAATCTGGTAGAGGGAATTATAATACGAGCATAAGACTCTAAACGGTTCATAACAAAGCATAGCTCGAAGCACAAAGTGGAAGGGACAATGGTATATAGTTTTTAATGAATCTAATAGGAATCGTGAAGCTTATGCGGCTTAACAGATCAGGGCTATCTACGTTACCCTTGATCAAGTTATGGATAAAAATCACACCAAGCATTTTTCTACGGTTAACTAAGGATGGGAGGCTTACTAATAGCAACCTACTAGTATAAGATGGCATTCTCACACATGCATCCCAGTTAAGGCCCCGCAGAGCAAAGAGTAAAATGTTTTTGTGTACTGATTCTATACGGTACTGTATTTATACTGAGGGCACCATACCTAGGAGCCGTATTCTAAGATCGGAAGAACCACCAAGGTGTAGAGAGTCTTTGCTATATAGAGGTCGTCAAATTCCTTTGAACACCTCTTTATAAACGCAAGCACGCCCATGGCCTTATTTAGGTTATGTTAGGTTAAGGCGGTAGCCGGGGAGGATGGATAAAACGTAGCCAAAGGCATCGCTACTTGCTCCCTCTCCCGCTCCATCGTTCCCATCGATGTCTCCGTAATCGGGGACCCATATAAAGAAGAGATCTAACTGCTCTGCTATCTCATGCAGAGACCTGCGGCAGTCGTTTACTGTCGCTGAATTCGACGATATTGAGCCTAAAGCTTTAATAGCTGCTTGGCTGTCCGCGAAGACGCACACTAAGTGCGTGACTAGGAGTAGTTTGGTGGCCACAACCTCCGCTTGGAACACACTACAGTGATCCGGGAGCTTGAAGCAATAACTGATGTTCAGCTCGTTACAGTAGACTCCGCTTCCCACGCGGCCGTCTAACTTAGAGCCATCAGTGTAGAAGTGGACCGCATTTGCAGGTCCTGGTTTGCCCATCTCCCAGTCCTCCCTAGGTGGGATTGATACCTAGAGGTTATCACTAGGGATACAATAATCTGTCCTCTCCGGTCATTGCGGGAGTCTCGTCAGGATTCCCGAGCGCCCAACCGCGGATGCTTTCCACAGTTTGGCTTCTCTCATTCTGAGGTCGGAAAGAGTTGCAACCTTTTTTTCCCATGAGATCTTCAGGGAGGAGTTCCAGCACGGTATCCAGGGCTTCCACTGGAGTAGTGCGTAGCCCGTCAGTTTTCTGTCGAGGATTAGGCCAAGGTACTTTGCATTGTTGCTAAAGGCTAGAGCTTCCCCACAGAGTTTTGGGGGAGTCAGTGCCATAACTTTGTACTTCTTAGTGAAAAGCACAAGTTCCGTTTTAGACGGTTTGATTCCTAGCCCGCATTTGTCTGCCTATCTCGACATCTTCGTGAAAGTACTTGTCATGCACTCACACAACGTCTGCGGACATTTTTCGGAGAATGCTATAGCAACAACGTCCGCATACGCCACCACACGGCTACCACCCCCCTCTATCTCCCGCAGCAGTGCGTTCACTGCCACGTTCCATAGGAGGGGCGAGAGGACTCCGCCCTGCGGTGTGCCTCTGCTGACAAATCTGGTGCACGTTGACGTCCCCAGTGATGCCTCAACCGTCCTGCATTGTAGCATCTGATCGATCAGGCTCACCGCCCGGGAGTCAGCCCCCCGGTCCGTCAGTGCTTCCGTGATGGCGGTCGAAAGGATGTTATTAAAGGCGCCTTCTATGTCGAGGAAGGCTACCAGGGTGTACTCCTTAAAGTTAAGGGACGCTTCGATGATAGAGTGTTGGGCCGTTTCGGTGGATCTTCCCTTCCGATAGGCGTGCTGGGAGTCTGAGATTAGACTGGGCGGAATACTCGCCGTGAGGTGCAGCCCCAGGAGCCGTTTCATCGTCTTCAGAAGAAAAGACGATAGACTAATGGGTCTGAAATCTTTTGGGGCAGTGTGCGAAGGCCTGCCTGCTTTAGGAACAAAAATGACTTTGGTCTGAAGCCAGTTGTCAGGGATGCACCCGTGGGAGAAGACTTCCTCGTAAATTATTTTGAGCCAATTAATGGCTTTTTGTCCATCGTGAATCAGCCATCTGGCCCCGCAGACTTGTATGGTTTATAGCTTTTGATCGCCCAGGAAATATTCTCCTAGCTAAGCAGGTTCAGGATATCATTTAAGGCGACAGAAGGAGGCGCGAAGCAGTTGGGTCTGTTTTCATCGCAGCTAGGGAAGTGGGTATTAAGGAGAAGATTCAGCGACTCATCGCTGGACGTAGTCCAAGACTGGTCGGCGTTCTTCAAGTAGCCCAGGGTGGGTGTTATCTTCGAGAGAACTCTGCGCAGGTGCGAAGCTTCTGAGTTATTCTCGATTTCGCTACAGAACTTACGCCAAGAGGTACGTTTGGCTTTCCTTAGTTCTTTGTTGTAGGTTGACAGACTGGCCTTGTATTCGGCCCAGTTCCGCTCAACGTTCTCAGCCTTAGCTTTGTTAAACAGTCTCTCAGAGGCAAGCGTGGGGTCCAGGACCTCCTTGCGGCTTTTAATAATGAAGGTGGGATCACTTCCCCGGTTTAATAAGACCATCTGGGTGGTCAGTAAGTAACTGACGAGGTACTCACCCCTTTCGTTTGTGTCAGTGCTTCCCCACTGGCAGTGATGTGCGTTGGCGTCGTACCCCACAATTAGGCCGGTGTCCTTGGCCGCACAATCCGCGATTAGCGCCCGGAGTGTTGCGTGTGGGGGGAGGTCAGGTTGATCATGACCAATGTATGCGGAGCAGATCCTCAGTGAGCGCTCCAGGCCTTCGAGGCTCATTGCGGTGTGGTCTTCATTGCTGAAATTTAGGAGCAGAAAAAGGTGCAACTTTCTTCTTGGAAGAATGCAGGTAAGAATTTCACCTGCGGTTTCAGCTACGTATAGCTTATAGTCTGGAGTCTTCAGACCGGAGACCCTGTTTTCGAGGATCCAGGGCTCCTGAATGAGGACTATGTCGGCTCCACCCTTGGTTAGATGGAGCAGAAGAGCAGCGCATGCTGCTTTACAATGGTGGAGGTTTATCTGCAGGAGCGTCAGTGACATTCCTGTGGCTCACCTCCACCATTGTTGTTTCCAAATCGCTGTTGGGGGACTCTGGCTCCTCCCCGACATCGATGTGGCTAAGACCCTTGGCTAGGTCGCTCTCGTTGGACACGTAGCCGTCCAAGATGTCGTCCGACACCATGGACGCCGCATCCGATGCCGGGTTGGCCTCCGCACACGAGGCCTCCCCCTTCGGGATTTCCGGCAGCACCAGGTCTGGCTCGACCTCCGCGTGCCTGCCCTTGCGGTCGGACTTGTAGGAGGATATGGTTATCTTCTTGTAACCATAATCCACTACTCCGTCCGTTTGTGCGAGGAGCTCTACGGACTCCTCATTCAGGATGAGGAAATCTGGCGCCTCTGCCCTGTGAAATCCTCCGCCTTGGCCACCTTCCAATCGGCTGTAGGGAGGTGGGGGTTGCAGACCAGCAGTTGCCTGACGATCTTTTCAGGCTGCGTCCACCCTGCGTCCTCACACTTGGGCGGTGGTCCGCCATTCACCTCCAGTTCTTGCAGAAACCGGTCCTGGAGCTCGTTCTCCACCAGATGCCACTTGTCCCGAGGGACATGGCCGTCCTCGGCGTCCCTGTCTAGGACGCCGATTAGGGTCTTGCCCCTCGCCACCTCAGCGGACGATCGGCTTGTGAGGTGGGATTTCACCCGCTTGGCTAGCTGGGCTTGGTCTGGCTGACTAGCGGGTTCCTCCGCTGAGCGTTGCCGCTTGTTGGGGGCCTTGGCTGCGCCCTTTCCGGCTTATGCTGGCTGGAAATGTGGCAGGATTGAGGCGGCCCACAGCCTCTGCTCCATTCCTTCGGCTGACGACCTGTAGTTGGGGTCCTCGTTGGCCAGGATAAAAGCCACCCGTCTCCTGTCCTGGTACGACGGCTTTCCTCCCCGTGGTGCAGAGATGCTGCCTGCCGGGGCTCCCATAGGTTCTTCGGTCCCGGAGTCTGCTTAGCAGCCACCCCGGTACCCGATTCGCCCTTGGAGCCACCCGACTTGGAAGGACCCGATTGGCTTTTCGGGCCCCCCCTCGCAGCGGCTGCTGCCTGAAGACGGTGGACCGACTGAGTCTCCTTACCCGTCTTCGTTGGACCTGGTTTCCCAGGCGTTGATGTAGAGGGATGGTCTTGTCCCTCCGGTACTTTAAAAGGAGTACCGAGCTCCTTTGCGGTGTTTTTGTTTTTTATGTTTCTTGGTTTTTGTTGTTCCCACGAGGAGGCGGGAAGGTGTTGGTCACCCAAGGCAAAGCCCGCTTTCCCCGGGAAGCCTAATTTAAACTGGAGGTCAGTAGGTATCCAGAATCCGCATATTAGCAACCGAGCACCCCCTCGGCCATGCATCCCTCGGCATATATCAGTGTCACCTTGGATTGGGGTGTGGCCTTAGTAGAAATGTGTTCAGAAAACTTTAGCTTGGCGTCTAATATAACACCAAGATCATCCACCAAGATAATTCTCTCAACATAACCACCGCATAGGGTATAGGGAGCCAGCAAGGGGCTAGAACGATGAAATATCATTACTTTGCATTTGGAGGCATTAAGGTGTAACAAGTTTGCACAACACCATGACGGAAAGTTATTGAGATCGAATTGCAGTTTTTTTAGACTGGATAACTCTTTGGTGAACCAAGGAGGTTTCCCAGATCTAATCGAACAAGAAAGCGGGACACAAGAATCAAAAAATGTGTGAAGTGCACTGTAAAAAATTGTTGTGCCTTTTATAAAATCTGCAATCGACCCGAGGAATTTTTTACATGGTTGACTTGAGACAGGGGCAGGTCAAGCAAGTCGTCACCAAAGTCATGTCGTGACATGGGCACTAGGTTACTAGACTCGTTTACCGAAGACCAAACAGTTCCTGGCAAGTTAAAGTCACCAAGAACTATCATATGATCTTTATCTGATAGCGAGGAAGAAACAGCGCTTAAAGCGGACAAGTGCTGCTCATAAGTTGAGATATCCGAAGAAGGTGGAATATATGAGGAAGTTATGAATATAGCGAGAGCGGGAAGAATCAGTTTTACACACAGGAATTCCAGTTCTTGTTGAACCTGGACTGTGAAGTGTTCCGACGTAAAGTTTGAGTCCATTACAATCAGAAACCCTCCTGCACGTCGTGACGACCGATCCTTTCATAAAGTTGTGTACCAACCTGACAACACTTCGGAACTAAGAATGTCCGGCTTTAGCCAGGTCTCGGTAAACACAACAACGTGGGATGCAAATGCAACACTATCCCGGAAAAGAATGCTGAGCTTACTACGTAAGCCTCTAACATTTTGGTAAGTTAATAAAAGGGAAGTTAGTTTTTTGATTGAGTGGAAGCAGAATGGGAAGATGTGGATGGCACGTTGGGGTGATTTGGAAGACTTATGGGGGCCTATACTTCTTCTTAGCTTTAAAATCTTTCACCACCAAATGATCCGGCCAACATTTGGCAGAACAAATGGTGTCAAATCGAGTTGAGGAGACGCTTATCTTAAATGAGGCTATCTCCCTGGCATAAGAGATATTAAACTTCTCCACCTTTAAACCGACTTCTTTTATTTTGCTTTGTTTAAAAGCAATTACATCATTAGATGTGAGGTCAGGGGCCACCCGTGAAACAAATACTTGTCGGTTTGGTGGGACCCCCACCAGTGGTATAGTCACCACAGGCCTAGTACCTGTGGTAATAGAACATCAAATTCTATGAGATGAGAGCAGGCTACAATGTGAGAGAGTAGTACTTACAAGCAGCAACAAAAACAAACACACTACTAGCCAACGCACGAAACAAAGAAATTAAATTAGGCTTTTACACAAATTAAAGGCATGCACCCGCGGAAAGAATAGATTTTCAGAATCTTTCTTGCTTTAAAAGTAAATAGTAAATAATTTCTTCCATGTTTTTAGACCAAGTAAGCCGTCTATCCAAATGGACACCAAAACATGTTACTTGTTTGTGGAATGTTGATGTTGTTCAGAGATAATGGAGGACAAGTTTGTCTATTTAGGGTAAAGGGGACCTGTTTGCACTTTTGCTCATTTACCTGTAAGCACCAGTCTGCTATCCCTTTTTTCCAAGGTCACGAGATGAGATGACAAGCGGTCCGTTGCTCTTGTAGGGCACTTGGCGCGACTGAGGATGGCAGTATCATCAGCGAATGTCAAAGTTGTTGTAAGACTGTTTGTCGGTATATCTGCTGTGTAGATTATATACAGTGTCGGGACAATCACGCTACCCTGGTTTTCACCAGCTTCAATTGGATGATATTCAGAGAGGAAATATTTGCATCTTACTGCGAAACTTCTTTGCTGTAGGTTTGACTCCAATATTTTGTGAATTAAGCCATCCAGCCAAACGCGGTCGAAAGCTTGGGCGACATCCAGGAAGACAGCGGAGAAATACTCTCGTCTTTCAAATGCATTTCGTATCTCAAAGGTTATCTGGTTTACTTGTTCAATGGTTCCATGTTTTTCGCGAAATCCAAATTGTTGCTTTGGGTTTGCATTGTTGTTGTCCAAGTGTTGCTTGATATGATTCAGAAGCAGCTTTTCAAATATCTTTGAAAGACACGGTAGGAGACTGATAGGTCTATATGATGATGGCTGGGAATTGTCCTTTCCGGCTTTATGGATTATTGTAATGACAGATTTCCTTCATTGTTGAGAGCCCCATTTCATCATGCTGTTGAATATTATGGTGAGAAAATATACTGCACAGCTTGGCAATTCTGTGATCATTTTAGGGGAGACGAAGCCGTGGCCCGCTGCTTTTTTTTGCTATGAGACTTGGTCCTTAATGACTCTTATAACTTCTCCTGCATAGAATAGGATAGGCGTGGTGGCTTCAAGGTTATTGGTTAGGTTAGGTTAACCCGGACGGGCCTCAGCGGAGCCACGCATAGACCAATCTGGCCCTTAGTTATCCGGATAGGGGGAGTGTATGAACCGTCGCGGGAGTGTTTATTTGGTTTTAAAGTCCCCGAGAATCGGTGTGTTTTTAGCATAGGCCAGCAGTTCCTGTGGCGTCCTTTTGGAGGCATCTTCCAGTGATGCCAGCACTGGGGCGCCCAGGTATCTCCTCCTTGCCCTTGAGAGAGCCGGACAGTTGCAGATGACATGTTCCAGGGCTTCGATAGCCCCAGGTTCATCACATTTCCTACAACTGTCTCTGTTGGTGATGCCTAGCTTTGCTGCATGTGTAGCAGCCAGACCTGTAAGCCTGTAAGTATTCCCACTAACAATCTACAGTCCTTTCGTGGTAGGTGCAGTAGGTAGTTGCTGAGTTTCTCATTGCGTTCTTTGCACATGATTTTCGAGGTTCTGCAGGTGGTGGTACTCCTCCTCCTAGTTTCGGTTTGCGATCTAGCCTGCTTCTCTAGATCGCCTTGCAGCGTTCTAAGGGAGACAGGCACGTTCTCGGTTCTCCTATTCTCCAGCCCGACGCCTTCCTTAGCTAGTACGTCCGCCGCCTCGTTCCTGTCGATGCCCTGGTGGCTGGGAACCCAATAGATCCGCACTGTCTTTGTCGTGCTTAGGGTGTCTAGTGCCTCCCTGCTCGCCAAGACACTTCTGGAACTGACCGTGGACGACTGCATGGATCTAATCGCCGCTTCGCTGTCGACGAATAGGATGACCGCATCGTGTGCTCCCTCCATAAGCTGAGTGACATCTGATGCTTTCCTGATGGCGAAAACTTCTGCCTGGAATATGTTGCATCGGTCCGGTAGCTTATACGACAGCCATATCTCAGGGTCTGTGCAGTATAAGCCCGCTCCTACTCCTCCGTCCATCTTGGAGCCGTCTATTTGTATATTGAGGTGCTTAGTTTGGTCCCTTCCAATTTTCCAGTCTTCAGGTCCCAAAGATGTGGTTGTTCTGACGTCAAGGCAAGTTTGGGGGGTCATGTAATCAGTTGATCTGGTCATTTCCCTGCCGATTGAACTATGCCCGTATCCTTGTGGCAACAGATTTCCTGATGCGATGAGGCGTTGTGCTGCCTTTCCCGCAATCAGGCGAGCGTGAATGTCCAGGGGGTCGATTCCGAGTACAGTTTCGAGTGCTTTTGTTGGGGTTGACCTCAGCGCCCCTGTAATACAGAGCAGAGCCTGTCGCTGAGTCTTTTCCATAAGCTTATGATATGTCTTCTTTCCGGTAGCTTGCCACCACACTAAGACTCCATACAGCAGAGTTGGTCGCACCACCGAGATGTAAATCCAGTGCATTAGAGCCGGTGACAGGCCCCATGTGCTGCTGAGCATCTTCTTGGATGCGTAAAGCGCAATGGTGGCCTTCTTCACCCTTTCCAATAAATTGGGTTTCCATGCCAGTTTGCTATCCAGTACTGTGCCCAGGTATTTGACTTGTGTTTTGGGGTTAGCCTGGTTTGATTGATCTTCGGGGGGGTCCATATCGGTACCTTGTACCTCTTGGTAAAGGGGATGAGGTCCGTCTTGTCCGAGTTGATACTGAGTCCTACTTCTTCCGTCCACTCACGTATCTCCCTGAGTGTACGTACCATTAAGGAGCTGAGGGTCGATGGATATACACCTGTAAGAAGTATGCTTATATCATATGCATAAGCTGTTATTAGCTCTGTGTGCCTCTTTTACCATCGAAGCGGTGCCCCACTCTGATTGCAACCGTCTACAACCTGGGAGGTTCCTTATCCACAGGTTGATTGCTGGGTGTGTATTAGTCGCTACCAGGCGATTTGTTATTGCGTTCGTAGCCACGTTGTTAAATGCTCCGGAGATGTCAACAAATACTCCCAGTGCATACTTTTTATTGTGAAGGGCGTTCTCAATGGTAGCTACTACCGAGTGTAGTGCAGTCGCCACCGATTTTCCTTTGGTATAGGTATGCTGGTTGGTTGACATCAGTCCCCCTACCTCATTCCTGATGTTTAAATCCAGCAGCTTTTCTAGTGTTTTTAGTATAAAGGAGGTAAGACTTATCGGTCTGTAATCCCTGGCACTCACATGGCTGCACTTTCCTGCCTTTGGGAGGAAGACAACTCTCGAGGTTCTCCATTGGATAGGGATATAGCCCGTACTTAAACATGCTGTGTATATTGCGGAAAGCAATGGGGTAATCACCTCTTTGGTCACCTGCATCATGGCTGGGAATACCCCATCCAGTCCTGGTGCTTTTGTGCCCGCAAAGGAGTCTATTGCCCAGTGGATTCGCTTAGTGGTCAACAGATCTGTTGGGGGGTGTTGTTCCTCGGTTGCTAGGTCCTGGTGCTCGTTGGCATCAGCAACCTCGGTGCAACCAGGGAAATGCACCTCCATTAGTGGTAATAGAGCTTCTTCACTGCCCTCTGTCCACTGTCCGTCATCTAGCTTTAATCGACTCTGTATGGTGGGCTGCTATGTGAACAGCTTCCGGAGCCTTGTACTTTCTCGATGTTGGAGCAGAAGGTCCTCCACGAGTTCCGTTGTGCTTTGCGTTTTCCTTCTTGTAGCTAGTAAGTAGGAGTTTGTATTCCTCGTTGACGATTTCTTCGTTCGCTTGTTTGGCGATCTTAAAGAATTCCTTGAGGTTGTTCCTTTGGAGAGAGAGATCTCGGTTCCACCAGAGTGGCTGGACCTCTTCTTCGTTCTCGAGGGTTTGCACGATGCGTGGTAGGCGTCCAGTAACGCGTTGGATAGGGTCTCTAGGGACTTCTCTATATCCTCCGCGGCTTTCACTGAGCCCGGATTCGCGAGCTTCGAAGTAACTGTCTTTTTCAACTTTTCCCAATTTGTATTTCGGGGGTTTCTATAGACTGTTATCTTCAAAGAGTATTTGAATTCGCACTTAAAATGAATGTACTTATGATCTGAGAAGGATGGTCTTTCAAGGACTCTCCAACCAGATACCAGAGTACTATTTCCCGTTGCAAGTGTTAGGTCTAGCACGTTGGATGAGGTGGGACCTACGAAGATGTGCTCCTCCCCAAAGTTTGCTATGTATAAATTAGTTGCTAGTATAAAGTCTAGGAGTGACTCACCTCTGTCGTTGATGTCGGGGCTTCCCCACACATTGTGGTGGGCATTGGCGTCCGTCCCGATGTCGTGTTGATGGTTTTTGGTGCCGGCTTCTGTCACCAGGCTTCTGAGTTCGTCGGGTGGTGCGGGTGTGTCATGTGCCATATAGCAGGAAGCTACCAGATGGCGCTTTTCCTCACTTTCCAGCATCACTACCGTCAGGTCATCCGTGCTGTAATGAGACATAAGGTAAGCATGGATTCCCTTCCGTACGAGTACGACGGTTCTGTTCCTGCTTACCGATGTTGAATAGAACAAGTAGTGATTTCAGGACTTTAGTCCGGCCACTGAGTTGCCTGTCGCAATCCAGGGCTCCTGGACTAGAGCTATGTCGGCGAGCCCTTGCTCCATGGCAATGAGGAGCTCCGCCAACGCTACCTTGCTTTTATGCAAGTTAAGCTGCAGCACACTCAGCATCATGGGTGGCTGGCTCAGTTGCACCTGACGGGTTGACTACCAGCGTCAGGTCACCGTCCTCCTCTTCTTCCTTTGCGTCTTCGAGCGCGAGACGCTGGGCGGCCTCCACGATGGACTCAAGACCTAATTCCTTTTCCACCTCGCCTGCCTGTAAGGTGTGCGCGTCCTTGTCTTCGGGGTGGCGCTTTTTGAGGTGCTGGTAGACACTACCCGTGCCCCACGCCATCTTCCCGAATTCGGGGTACAGCAGATCTTCTGCTTCTTTGTTTATTTGGAGGATCGCACATTGTCCCCCTCGTTGGGTAGTGGGCTACCAATGTGGAGGATCCTTAGGCTTGGACGGGATAAGCTCCTGGTCCACGACCTCCAGCTTGGCCCCCTCCCACATCGACTCCAGTTGGCAGACCGTGCGCGTCAGCCACCTCAGGGTTGAGTCGTCATTGCACTTTAGGATTTTAACCCCATTGAGCCACCCAGCACCAACAAAAGTGGGCATAGGGGCCGCGGGGTCCTTCTCCATGTGCGCAAACAGTGCGTCGACAAGACGCGCATGCCCCAGCTTCCACTGTGCCGCCGTCATCTTGCCGTTCTCCTCGCTGCGGTCGATGAGTGCCACGGTCAGATGTCGTTTGGTCACGTCACTGACCTTCGCTCTGAACTTTGTTGGCTTCTTGGCCGCTTTCGGTGGAGGGGCTGCACTCTTGGGCCCGCGTTGCCGCTTGCTCGCAGGAGTGTCTTTAATGGCACTCTCAGTCGAGCGTTGCCTCTTGGTGGCCATCATCTCCTCCACCTTATTGGCAAATTCGCCGTTCGACGCCCTCATCTGATGCATCTGGGCGTTGTGTAGCCGGCCCTCCTCTACTCGCTGCTCGGCCCAGGCTAGCTTGACTCTCTCCTCCTGAGAGATGTCTGCCTTTCCTTGCAGCCGGCTTTTGATGTTGAGGGCCGCTTTGTATTGCGCTTTGGCCTTCATCCCCTCTTTGGAACGCTTCGGCCCTTCCCTACGCAGGGAGCTGGTGCCTGGTTCCGGCGACCGGAGAAGGCTCTCTTCCACCGTCCTGCTTAATGAGAGCACGCTCTCCAGATCTGTGTCTGTATCGACTACTGCATCTGTGCGGCTCAGCTTGCAGGCTGCGGAGTGAGTTGTTGTTGTTGTGGCAGTAGCTTTACAACTGACTTTGCCTGCTCCCGCCAAGTCCGAGGTGTGACCGCTGGCGACACGCAGAGAGGATTGCTCCTCCACGTGCCCGCCGGTGGTAGCAGTCACGCTTCCCACCGACTTTTGGGTTGACATCCCAACCCGTGCTTTCTCCTTCTTCGCATCCATAGTTGGCCCGAGGGTCCATACCGGTTGATATTTTTCGGGGGAACCACCCCCTAGCGTTTTAGGCCTGACCGCCAGGCACCTCTAGCCATGGCCCTGGTTCGGTTCCCCCGACTTTAGATCGGGAAGACGCCGGACCATTGCCTTAGCTAGACACTGCATTACCCCGGACAGAGCAAGCGACAGTGCAATACCCTTGCCCGGGGTAATGCAGTGCCCATTGCCCAGCCGGCACCCTCGGGGAGGGTTCAGCTAGAGGATTTTCGCCACCCTTGAACTAATAAGTTTTGGTATAATTCTTCTGTTTTTGTTACGTTAACAGTTAGGTAATGATATTCATAGTTGATAGGTATATTAATAGATCCAGTTTTAAATATCAAATAACCGTTTTGGGATTTTATCGTGTTTATTTCGATGTTTTTTCCCTGTGCCATTACAACGGTAATCGTGAGGAAGATAAGGGGTTTAATTATGTTGAGGTTCGCCGATCGCATTAGCTTCCTCAGTTTCTCTGGAATTATTATATTTGCAAAGATAAGATTTCTTCTTCTTGAATTTAGATTTATAATGTGTTATCTTCCTACCCCTATTCTTTTCTTCGTAGTGCGTCAGCCTGTCTAATTTCGCCGGCTCTTTTGAAAGGGTTTGTTACCTTGGACTTAACTAGAGGTGAAAGCTTATAACGGGTATCTATTTCATAATCTATACGGTTTTTATTCAGTTTAGTGATTTTATTCACTTTATTCAATTGTGTGTCGTAATCGGGTATGCCTGCATATATGAATATATCTGCCGGTGTCCTATTCGTGGTATTATGTTAAGTAATGTTGTTCGAGTTAATGATTTCCAAATAAGTTTTTTGGAATGGAGGAAAATCTATTTCATTATTGAAGTATAATGCACTCTTTTTGGTGCATAAATATTCTTTTATTATGTCTTTCGCTAAGGTGTTGGTCATTTCTTTATATGTTTAATGTTTAATGTTTAATGTTTAGAGTTCAACTATGGACAGTTAAACTGTGTAAAATAGGAATGTACAAATCATAAAATTATCTGCTACTGGAAAGTACGGTAACACAATACAAGGCCGAAAAAGTTAACTTAAATTATTCATTATAGAAGATTTTACTTTGGAAGCGCAAGTATCAAAGGAAAAAAGATGGAAAAATTTATTGTAATCGCGGCAAAGGCTACGGAAAGATTCATGGTCAGAGTAGTTTGAAGGACAGAGAGGAAGACGGAGAGGAAAGTAATGCCTAGTCGGGCGGGATGGGACAGCAATACTGATAAGGCTAATGAGGGCCGAAGATTCAACCTCGCCTAGGAGAAGTTTGTGGAGAAAGAGAATTCCATGACAAGTCCTACGGCTTTCAATTGAGTCCAAGTTAATGAGACGCAGCCGACTCTCATTCGAAGGAAGATGACGAGAGGGGTCCCAATTAAGTCCGCGTAGGGCAAAGATATGGAATTGTTTTTGAACGGACTCAAGCATATCTTGATATTTTTGGTAATGGGGAGACCAGATACAGGAACCATATTCCAAGATAGGCCGGACCAGAGAAACGTAGAGTAGTTTAGTGGTATAGGGGTCAGAAAATTCCTTCGTCCATCTTTTGATAAAGCCAAGGACTCCTTTGGCTTTATTCGAAATAGCGGATATATGAGAATTAAAACATAAGTTAGGAACGAAGATAATGCCTAAGTCATTAACTTTGTACAGGCGTTCCAAGGAAATGTTATTAATTGTGAAGTCAAAACGGTAAGGCTTGTTGCGATGGAAGGTCATGACGTTACATTTGGAAATGTTAAGAGGAAGAACGTTAATAATACACCAATTGTTGAGAGCGTCGAGATCCGATTGGAGAAATAACGGGGACACCGGATCGCTGTAGGAAAAACATAGCTTGACATCATCAGCATACATTAGGACTTGTGAATTAGTTAAAACTTGGGGAAGATCATTGATAAGGAGGTTAAATAATAAGGGCCCGAGATGGCTACCTTGCGGCACACCCGAAGAGACAAAAACTGGTTTAGAAAGAGAAGATTGGAAGCAGACACGCTGAGAACGATTGCAAAGGTACGCATTAGTCCAGTGAAGAAGTTTAGTCGGAAATCCTAGTAGAGATAGTTTGTGGATGAGGAGATGGTGATTAACTGAATCGAAAGCTTTACTAAAATCAGTATAAACTACGACAGTTTGACATTGCTTTGCAAATCCGGCAGTTACAAAGGAGGAAAATTCAAGGAGGTTAGACGAAACTGAGCGACGTTTTACAAATCCGTGCTGTGATTCTGATAACGGGGAACTACAAAAGTGTCGGAGCTGAGAAGTAATAATTTTTTCGAAGAGTTTATGAATGGCAGATAAATTGGAGACACAACGGTAGTTTGAAACATCTGATTTAGACCCCTCTTATGAATGGGAATTATGTAAGATTGTTTTCAGACGGTGGGAAAATCAGCAAGCTCGAGATAGAGGTTGAACAGTTTTAAGAGAGGCACGCAAAGAGAATCAAACCATATCTGGACCAGTGGAGAAAGAAAATGTACACGATTTTAAATTAGTTAAAAGGCCATCATAACCAATAAAGGGGGGATACATAAAACTTGAACTATTTAAAAGGATAGGATATGAGTGCGCGAAAGTCGTTAGGTGTTGAAAGAATAGAGGGCAGTTTATTAGAAGGGGCAGAGTAGCAAAGTTGGAAAAATGAAGCAAATAGGTTAGCAATATCGGAATTGTTATCTGCATTTAAGTGTAAAGAAGAGGGGTATTGTGATGAATTGCGTTTAAAATTAACAAACTTAAAGAATTGTTTAGGATCTCGTTTAAAGTTGAGCTTGCATATAGCCAAGTAATTGTTATAGCATAGGTTATTACAAATGGAGAAAAAATTAGCCGCGGAGTGAACCAAATAGGGCCAGAAAGATTTCTGAGAGGGGAAACTAATGGAACAAAGGTATGAAAGATGGAAAAAACAGTGCTGTAGAATGCTTCAGTGGCGGGCTCGATCTGATGAAAGTCGTCGAGGAATGACCAATCGATCTGAGAAAGTGCGCTATTCAAAGAGATAAAATCAGGCCTCTTGAAAGAAAATATAGACGAAGGCTTTATGCAGAAGAAAGCAGCTGGACATCAATTTCCAGGGTGGGATGGTAAAGGGCTTCGGCAAAAGACAGAGGGGATCCTCTGTAGACTAGAGTATTTGTTACTAGTAAAGACAAGGTCTAAAATCCTACCTATTCTATTGCATATGCCGTTTATCTAACCCAATGATGAGTCGGACAGAGAATCAACGAAATCGTGCTGCATGAATGGGAACATTGGTTAGAGTCTTTGGATGGAGACCAGGAAATATTTGGAAGATTAAAATCTCCAAGGACGATAAGCCAATCAGACTCATTAAGTTGGGACGAAACAGATTGAAAATGGGCTGCGTGAAGCATGTAAGTTGAAAATTCAGAGGACGGTGGGATGTTAGAGCACGATATATCGTATGCACCGGCCAGAAAGAGGGGTCAAGCAAACTATGGACATGCTTATCCGGGACGAGAATTTTGAAAGAGGAGATGTTTCGCTGGACCTTGAAGTTAAATTTAGTAACTACAAGACCCGGGGAACTATCTATGTTAAGTTTAGACAGTATAAAGTCTCGCACCATGACCTCCGTAGCCGATGCCATTAGTCGAGAAAAAAAAAATAAATTTTAGAGGAGCAACCGCAGTAAGAACAGATGGAGGGGTCACAGAATTATTCGTTAAGACGGGAACAGTGGACGTAGAGGTGTTAGTTGGAAAAGCAATAGTTATGGGAGTTGAGGTTGAGGGAGCCTCAACAACCCTCCGGACGGCAGCGTTAGCGGTTTCAAGTAGGACCACAGAAGCGCTTGCGACGGCTTCCTCGTTGACTTTTGGGCAGACATCCTGGTCAGACACGGGCGCGGGAGGGGCGGCAGGTGCGACTGCAGGAGAGACTGCAGATGAGGCCGCCGTCGTAGTCGGTGCAATGGAACCATTAAAACAAAGGTCCATGGCATCAAAATTTATTAGTGACGGTGATCGAGATTGAGATGCAGGTGCAGGTGATCCCGGGACTGGAAGAGAAACGACCGGATTAGAGTTTGGCAAATAATTGTTAACCTTCTTTCGCTTTGGCGACTCAGTCAAAATTTTAAGGTTTTTGAAATGAGACTCCATCGCGAAAAACTTATCCTGTAGCATTTTGAATCCGGAGTTGAGCGCAGCGATTTCAGTATGAGTCTGTCTCATAAAAACCCGCATGTCGTTCTCAATAGCTCTGCAGTCCAAACAGGTCCAGTTGAGACCGCAGCGAGTCTTTATGAGGTCGACTACGCGTCCTCTAATTTGCCCAAAGTCGGCGCAAACAGTGTGTGCCATGTTATCACACAACCAGCAGAAGGTGAAGGTTTGCCGTGTGGCAGCTGAGCGGCAGCGTTTAGCACAACAAATACTCCTTATGAAAAGATGAGGAAAATAAATAAGAGAAAGGTAAGATTAATCGAGGAAAATGCTTGAACGATGATTCTAAGTCGAAACTAATAATGATCAAGTAGCACAAACAATAACGCAGATCAATACAACAACAACAACGAACAAACGGCCTTCGCAAAATCACAAACACAAAACGAACATGAGAAACACAAAGCGTTTCAAAGATAAAAATAGAGAGCTGCTCAGATAGAGTGCACCGACAATACATATGTCAACAACAGTGCAGCGGTGACTAAGAATGACGGGGTAGGAAAGAAAGCACAAATGGGATTAAAAATTGGGAATAACTACACGAAACACGAGTACTGGTTATGCACATGCAGCAAACGGAATGCACGATAAGTTACAAACACAATAAACGTTTCATAATGCAATTATTCTCCTTAAATCACTGAAAAAAATAATTGTTAGGCGGAGCGACGTTAAGATGCGACCATCAGCAACGATAGATATCGATAGATATGGCATCTAAGTCGTTCATCATTTTAGGCGTGGCCTTGCAAATTCGAGGATTCTTCCATAGTATGCAACTTCCCAATTGGACTTGTAGCGGCACAATGCAAATAAATAACATATGCTAATCTGCCATGTTAAGTTTCGAATTGCAGAAACTCTGGCGATAGGTTTCGCGTCCCGAACTCCCATGACAACCCCATTTATAAAAGATGGTCAAATTTTTTATAATGGTCCTCATCAACTGAGATTAGGTTAAATTTTTCGGGATAGGTTTCAACAATTCTCGTTATTGTGTGGTCTAGCATTTTTTGCAGCGGAACTTTTGCCGAAGTCGTTTCCATTTTAATGGAATCCGGATAACACTTCCTTTTTGCGAATCGCAGAACATCATATATTGGGAAGATATTGGACCAGCTTGCAAAAGCTTATGAGGTTTTTGTGTAATCGCCATCAATGTAAAGAGATAAAGCTTCTTCTGGAGTGTATTTTGTAGGGAGTTGTTAGTCCATATCTAGGCTTCTTTTTATTTTTTTTAGATGCGTCGGGATCTGTGCCTACCATTGAAACTATATCCGATGCACTCCGTTTTCCACATTTTTATAGGCTAATACGTGTTGCTCTCATAAGCTCATTGTAAAAGTTGTCTTCAAAAAGATTAAAAACTTTTGTACATTGACGGTTTGGGTGGTAATCAGCAATCTCCTTCTGTTTTCGTCCTGGGCCCAAGAACCAAATGTTCGTTTTACCAAGCGGCGTTGTTGCTCTCGAATCGCTTTTTATCCCTGTAGCATTTTTTCCACTTTTCAGAGAATCTTCCCAATTTTCAGTTTCTCCATAACAGAATTATTGTCCTGCTCAGTTATGTTTAATTTTTCAATAACATTTAAAAAAATTAGCTCGATCAGTGCTGAAGGTTTGCTTAAAACAGATTTTTCTCCATGCCATACTAAAAAGAGCGTACGCCTGCGGGCCGACATGATTCCTAAAAACTTTATAGTCAGAATGGGTGGCTTAGGGCAGCTAATGTTGGTCAAATTTACACAGTGGACGAATCATATTTTCACACAAGTATAACATTTTTACTGGCCGACACGTGCCTTATAATTTGTTACTCTACAGAAGATGAAATTATCTCACAAATAGGGTTTTAGAAAGGCTGTTAGTTTCAAGCGGAAGTTAGCAATAAAACATGCATTAACAGGTCACAAAACATTTATGTTCTTTTAATACATACCTTCAGCTAGTCAAAAATCCAAAAACCTGATCGAAAATGAATAAACACACAAGTTTTCACAACAATCTAGAAACGAGCAAAAAACTAAAAAAAAAGGTGTGCTTGCGTATGTTGTGTTCGGCAGCTCACAGCTGATAAACGATTTCAATGAACATAAAGATTTTGATGTTATCGATTTGCTAAATACAAATTTTGGTATAGCCGGAAAATCAAAATTTGGCGGATTTAAAAAATTGAAAATTTGTATTTTGTTACTCTTGATCAGGCAAATCGCCCACTGTGCGCCCTCTTCCGCCCTCACAAGGACGAATTGCATTCACAATTTTAAAGATATTCTGTCACACTCACTCTTGCTCGTACAGTGTGCGTCCCCTGGCGGAGCGGAGCGAGGTAAAACCGCTGGTGCCACCCAATACTCATTCAGTATGGCTCCCCTCCGCCATAGAGCGAACATAATGCACGATAAAGATTGTGTGAGAGAGAGACAAAAAACAAGTAAGCGGCGTAGCCACGCTACGTAGCCACTGAAATTTCTTTTGTTCCGTCTGGCTATAATAATGATCCGATCTGATTCCGATTCTGGAGTCTGGTCATTCTCTATGAGTCTGCGGCTTTGGTTTTCTCGTATCTTCAAAATTGTGGATGGCACAGATTTTTTGTCTTTTGGGGGCGGAAAGGGGCGTGGCCAAATTTTGAAACAAACTCGATTCAGTGAGATATCAGAGGAGTCTGGTTAAAAAATTTCGTTGCTCTAGCTCTCATAGTCTCTGAGAACTAGGCGTCAAACAAGACGGACAGACAGACATGGCTCTTTCGACTCGGGTATTGACGCTGATCAAGAATATATATACTTTATGGTGTCGAAGACACTTCTTTCTGGACGTTACACACACCTACTTTCACCACAAATCTAATATACTCATTTTGAGTATCGGGTATAAAAACAAATATTTTTCCAAATAACACTTTTTTCAACAGTAGTTTAGTAATTTGACCAAACAAAGGAAAAAAATTCAGTAAAATTATAAAAACAATTTCTTCAATAAAATCTAAATTTGTTCCAATATGTTTTTTTTTCGTTTAACAATAAACAATATTAAGCCAGGCTCCGGTTTTCACTTTAACAAAAGTTTTCCGATTTACTTTTGAAATCACATAAATTGGTGCTCCCGTTTACATATTCCGCAAGATTTCCTCGTTTTCAAAACGAAAAAATTTTCTTCGACGAAATGTAAAGTAAACGGCTTTTTATACAATAAAACGAATCTGAATTGCAAAAGGAAAAAATAGATGACTTATTGATGCATTAAAATAAAATTTGACACCATTACCAGGGCAATTTAGCTTGTGCTTTCTTTGTAAATAATTTTTTCTCAACCAACCTCAAATTTGGTTCGGAAATAATTGTTCAGGTCCGCTTTGGCAAGAAAAAAATGTTTGCGCATAACAGCACAAATGTAAGGGTAACAGCAACGACTGCCCTCGTAACATGCGGGCTAAGGACAACTATTTTCCGACACATTTAATTCAAAATGTTTTTGCAAAAAAATTAATTTTTTGACCATTAGAAATTTAATTTTCAATATGCCTCCTGTTACTCACAGCTCGTCAGACATGTTAAATATAAGGCTTTTGCATCGAAGATGTATGGATCTTCTTAAATAGCGCACTTTCTGTCGTCGTTTTGTTTCAAAACAAGCTATTGAAAAAATAAAGTCATTTTTATCACGCTTTATATTTTCGAAGCAACCAGTTCAGCTGTTTTTGTTTGCCAGAATTGAGGAGAAAATGAAACATATCGATACTAAAAACGAAACTTTTTGGCTGAAAACGTAATTCGCAAGTAAAAACCGGAGCCTGCCTGATTATTTTAGAATACTTTTTAAATTATAGATTAATTCATATTTTGTGGTATACCCCTTGGCTTTTATTGCACGCTTGACCCTATAGGGCATCGAATCGTTAAAAGCCTTCAGATATTTTTCCGTTATATCCTCAAACCAAACTTCTTCTGTAATTTCCCTTAACTCCACCATAGTTTTTGGCTCCCCGTTTTTATTTTGGCAGTCATAAGGGGCTAGACTTTACCTATCGGATTGAGGTCGAGGCTGTTACCTGGCTAATATAAGGACTTAATGTCCAATTCCGCCTTCAAAATGTTAATCTGTCGTTGAAAAATAGTCGAAACTAGTTGAATGCAATTTTAAAAATAGCAAATCGTCAAAGAATCATTTACAGAGTGCGCTCGATGACAATCATCCTGAAAGATAAGATCTTCTCTCTCTCTGATTCCATACTGGGCACAACTCTACTGCGGATAATTTCTTCATACTTTTTTGCATTCACCATAACTTTAGTCATTATTAGTGATTCAGTTTTATATTTAGATATGTATCTCCACGTCATAATATAAGGCGAATGATTTACGGTGGCAATGCAGCAATTTTCGGAATAGCTTTCTCCTCTTCTGCGGCGAACTGTGCGTGACCCATCGAGTCCAATTAGATTAAATTTAGACTCATCCGAGAATATGATTCCCGACCACTCAAATTCACCCAATTTAATTTTTGTTTAGACCAATTTAAGCGAGCTTTCTTCATTCGATTATTCAGAAGTGACGTTTTGGCAGGTGTCCTTGCCATTAAGCCCAACTTCTTCAGACGACGCTGTATAGTTCGAGCTGAAATTTCTTTTGCAAATCGTTGCTGCAGCTCTGATGCTATCTCAACATAATTTGTGTAATCCGATCTTGAGGCTCGTTTAATAATAACACGATCTTTCGTTAAGATTGTGACCCATCGAATCGTTTAAAGCCCATTGTTAAGATTGGTACCGCGAAATATTAATTAATAACTAATTTAAAAAAAATATTCTAAACTGTATTGAATTTGTTATTAGTTTACAAGAAAAAAATTAACTTTTTGGAAAAATTTAGTTTTGGTTGTAAAAAGTTGTTTTTCTATTTTAATTTAATTTGTTCTTCGTTTTGATCAAAATGACCGAAAAAGCTTTACTGTTAAGACCTTAAAAGAAAAGTCTAGACATTTGCGATTTGAGTTGTAAGTTCAAACAAAATTTTATTCTTAAAATCAGAGCCTTATATGTGATTTGACAATAAGGCATGAGGTACAATTTTGTATTCTATAAATATCGTTAGACCTACGCAAAGGATATATTCACTGCGGGTGTCTATTTGAGTGCATGCTTACATTAGTGTTATCTTAGGACTATATTGGTTAAGTGTTTTCTCCACTTTTGCCACTTGTAGTATTTTTTAATGGGTTACTGATCTCTGTTTACACCGAACAGTCATAACTTGTCTACTTTATGTGATTTCTTTAGAGATCGGTTTTTTGGTTACATGAGTGAATGTGTACAATAATATGTTTATATTTGAACATTCTGCAAGGGGGCCAAAAGTGGCATGGTTTAGACAATAATATGTTCATGTTTGAACATTCTGCAAGGGGGCCAAAAGTGGCATGGTTTTGACGGTAATATGTTCACGTTTGAACATTCTGCAAGGGGCCGAAAGTGGCATGGTTTTGTATTTTGATTCTTATAAACCCTTTTGTGTACATTTTCTTTATAGCTATAATTACAAGTACGGATAATCATTTTCTTAAACTTATAGCAGGGAAAATTATTGTGTCCTGCCATTTTACATACCGGAAAATTTTCTTTTATTCTGCCCTATTGCACTACTTTTTTCAACGGTTTCCACTCTTTATCCTGCGACGTGTAAAGCGAAGTGTACCGTTGCTCTAAAAACTCCATTATATCTGGTAATGCTTGGATTTCTTTTGTCCTTTTTATATGACTTTCATATAACTGTAAGGCATCTTTGTGGAATTTTTTCAACACTATGTGCGCGAAAATCACATCAACTTCTTCTGTTAATTGTGATTTCAATTTGATTAAATGTATTGACTCATTTATAGAAACAGAAACCATTTAATATGTTTCGCTGAATCGTGATCTAGCATTGGTAAATCTAGTAAACGATTCAGCTGATCCGAAAAAATGTTTCGTTAATTTTCATAGTTAAAAGGGGAGTTACCATACTCGGTGCCTCACCCTTTATCACGATTTTCAAATAATTGAATTTTAAAGATGTACTCAGACTATCTCTGTTATGAATTAATTCACAGAATATTTGTGAAAAGCCGTACCACTCTTTTTCTTCGCCCGAGAATGTGGGTACCTCTACTTTCGGAAGATCAGGCAAATCGATATCTTCTATTTTTATCATTGCCCTTTTACTATCCTCACTGTTTTCCTCAGCTACAGTTTTCATTCTAACTTTTAGGTTGCTCAACTTGCTTTGAATACCAAATTCCAACTCGCCGATCTGGTCGTCGAAGCTGTCGTTTGTTTCATAGCTACGATAAAACTCCTCAATTTTTGAGCTCAGTTTTTTACTGAGGAACTCAATTTTTCCCTTTCTCATTCTACACTCTCCTAGTTTAGCCCGATCTAACCTCTGAATGGTTTGCTCTAAATACGTCTTCAGGTTTTCCACTATTCTGTCGATTCCTTCAGATACTTTTTCCAAGCTATGGTCAATTTTGGGTTCTATGTCTTCCTTCAAAGTTCTAGTCTCCACTGGTTGTTACCTTGCTATTTCTACCTTCCCTTTCGTTAAGTTTTCATTATTTATCAACAATACATACTTTGTATGTCTTCTATATTTTTAAGCATTTTGGTGAAAATATGATTTTTTATGGGATTAAGGAGCTGTGATAGCCGTTTTTGACCGTTTTTCGTGCGAGGTTGTGGCAGGTAAATCGGTATAAAAGCCAAACGGCTCCGAAGGGCAGACTTAGGTAATAAATAGTTCAAAGAACATATATGTACAACAAAAAATCTCTTGAAAATGTAGGGTAAAATTTTTGTAAAGTCCAGTCAAAGTTGAAAACCTGCTCAAAAGTTAGGTACTAATGAATCCATATGCTCAGGTACACTTAATATTAGAATAATTTTCCATTTCGCGCTTCCTCAATTATGTTGTTGGTTATGAATGAATATGCAGGCTAGTATTTCTACCTTTGCCTGTCTTTTTGACCAGGTTTTGCATGCAAGAATTAGATGTATGGAGTTAATTTTAAAACTTGCATATACCATTCCGCGAGAGGGAGAATATTTTGACAACAGCACGCCAACCAAGGAAATACAAAAGACTAGGAACAAAATTATTGAAGACAAATTCTTAGACAAACTATCACTGAAGGTGGTCTCCCCAAAAAAGGATTTGGAAACACAAACGATGGAAACTCATCACGGACATTCTTTGAGAAAAACGAAATTACTGCAGAAATAACTGGGGTGGATATTGACATTATCAAAAGATTGGGTGTCATTTTAAATATTTTAAACTGCAAAGAAAAAAATAAATACCCGCACACACGATTAGTCATTAAAAAACTAATGAGAAACGTTATTGAAGCCATCATTTTGAATGGAAAGTTTCAAGGCGAAAATGTGTTGCTGCCACGAATCCCTGATGATTAATACAGATGTGTCAATTGAATTCAAACGCAATCAATTCCCAATTAGATTGGCATTCGCTATGACGATCAATAAGTCACAAGGCCAGACTTGTCTGTATGTGGCTTAGATTTGGAAACACCATGCCTTTCCCACGGACAACTATATGTGGCATGTTCTCGCGTGGGAAAACCATCCAGTTTGTTTGTGTTGGCTAAAGACGGACTACCCAAGAATATTGTACATTCTATTGCGCTGGAAGATTAATCTTTGTTGTTAAATAATCTTATAATTGATAAGTAAATCCCCGCATACTTATAGAAGATAGTTATTTTTATTGAACTAAAAAAATGTTGCCTAGAAATAAAATACATGGCAAAACAACGTTTTCCGGGTCACCTAGTGTATATATAATATCATATAATATTAATTAAAAATTTTATTTGTTTTGTTTTTAGATTAAGCCATATTTATTTAATTTAGGTTAGGTTGACCCGGACGGCCCTCAGCGGGGCCCCACATAGGCCAATATGGCCCTTAGTTATCCGGTTAGGGGGGGTATGAACCGTCGCGACAGTGTTTATGCGATTTTAAAGTCCTTGAGAATCGAGGTGTTTTTCGCATTGGCCAGTAGTTGCTGTGGCGTCCTCTTGGGCATCTTCCAGTGATGCCAGCACCGGTGCGCCCTGGTATTTTCTCCTTGCCCTTAAGAGAGCCGGACAGTTACAGATGAGATGTTCCAGGGTTTCGATTACCCCAGGTTCATCACCTTTCCTACAGCTGTCTCGGTTGGTTATGACTAGCTTTGCAGCGTGCGCCGCACCTAAACAGTGACCTGTAAGTATTCCCACTAACAGTCTGCAGTCCTTCCGTGGTAGGTGCAGTAAGTAATGACTGAGTTTTCCAGTGCATTCTTTTCACATGGTTTTCGTGGTTCTGCAGGTGGTAGTACTCCTCCACCTGCTTTCGGTCTGTAGTCTAGCCTGCATCTCTAAGTCGCTTTGTAGCGTTCTAAGGGAGACAGGCACATTCTCGGTTCTCTCATTCGCCAGCCCGACGCCTTCCTTAGCCAGGACGTCCGCCGCCTCGTTTCCTTCGATGCCTTGGTGGCTGGGAACCCAGTAGATCCGCACTGACTTTTTCGTGCTTAGGGTGTCTAGTGCCTCCCTGCTCGCCAAGACACTTCTGGAACTGACCTGGACGACTGCATGGATCTTATCGCCGCTTGGCTGTCGACGAATAGGTTGACCGCATCGTGTGCTCGTTCTGCAAGCAGAGCGACCTCTGCTGCGTTTTTGATGGCAGCTTATATGACAGCCTTATCTCAGGGTCTGTACAGTATAGGCCCGTTTCTACTCCTCCGTCCATCTTGGAGCCGTGTGTGTATATGTTGAGGTGCTCTGTTTGGTCCCTTCCAACCTCAGCGCCCCTGTAATACAAAGCAGAGCCTGTCGCTGAGTCTTTTCCATAAGCTTATGATACGTCTTCTTTTCGGTAACGTGTCACCACACTAAGACTCCATACAGCAGAGTTGGTCGCACCACCGAGAGGTAGATCCAGTGCATTAGAGCAGGTGACAGGCCCCATGTGCTGCTGAGCATCTTCTTGGATGCGTAAAGCGCAATGGTGGCCTTCTTCACCCTTTCCACTACATTGGGTTTCCATGCCAGTTTGCTGTCCAGTACTGTGCACAGTTATTTGACTTGCGTTTTTGGGGTCAGCCTAGTTTGGTCCATTTTCGGGGGGATTCCAAATCGGTACCTTGTACCTCTTGGTAAAGAGGATGAGGTCCGTCTTGTCTGCGTTGATACTGAAAACCTACTTCTTCCGCCCATTTACGGTTCTCCCTGAGTGTACGTTCCATTAAGGAGCGATGGACATACACCCGAAATAAGTATGCTTATGTCGTCTGCAACAGCTGTTATTATTGGGGCCTACCTTTCATATTTGTTGATGAGGTTGTCGACCACCAGATTCCACAGGAAGGGCGACAGGACTCCACCCTGGGGTGTGCCTCTTTTACCATGGAAGTGGTGCCCTACTCCGATTGCACCCGTCTACAACCTAGGAGGTTCTTTAGCCACAGGTTGATTGCTGGGTGTGTGTTAGTCGCTTCCAGGCGACTTTTTTTTGCGTTCGTAGCCACGTTATTAAATGCTCCGGAGATGTCAACAAATACTCCTAGTGCATACTTTTTATTTAGCAGGGCGTTCTCAATGGTAGCTACTACCGAGTGTAGTGCTGTTTCCACCGACTGCCCTTTGGTATAGGCATGTTGGTTGGTTGACATCAGTCAGCTGAGTATATTGCGGAAAGCAATGGGATAATAACCTCTTTGGTTACCTGCATCATGGCTGGGAGTACCCCGTCCAGTCCTGGTGCTTTTGTGCCCGCAAAGGAGTCTTATTGCCCAGTGGATTCTCTTAGTGGTTAACAGATCTGTTGAGGGGTGTTGTTCCTCGGATGCTAGGTCGTGATACTCTTTGGCATCAGTGACCTCGGTGCATCCAGGGAAATGCGCCTGATTAGTGCTGTTAGGGCTTCATCGCTGCCCTCTGTCCACTGTCCGTCATCTAGCTTTAATTGGCTCTGTATGGTGGGCTGCTTTGAGCCGTGCTTTGAGCTTCCGGAGCCGTGCAGTTTCAGGTACTTTCTCGATGTTGGAGCAGAAGGTCCTCCACGAGTTCCGTTGTGCCTTGCGTATTTCCTTCTTGTAGCTCCTAAGTAGGAGTTAACGATCTCTTCGCTCGCTTGTTTTGCGATCTTGAAGAATTCTTTAAGGTTGTTCCTTTGGAGAGACAGATCCCGGTTCCATCAGAGTGGCTTGAACCTCTTCTTCGTTCTCGAGGGATTGCACGATGCGTGGTAGGCGTCCAGTAACTCGTTGGATAGGGTCTCTAGGGACTTCTCTATATCCTCCGCGGATTTCACTGATCCCGGATTCGCGAGCTTCGAAGTAACTGTCTTTTTAAACTTTTCCCAGTTTGTATTCCTGGTGTTTCTATAGACTGCTATCTTTAAAGAGTATTTGAATTCACACTTAAACTGAATATACTTATGATCTGAGAAGGATGAGACACTACCCGTGCCCCACGCCATCTTCCCGAATTCGGGGTACAGCAGATCTTCTGCTTCTTTGTTTATTTGGAGGATCGCACATTGTCCCCCCTCGTTGGGTAGTGGGCTACCAATGTGGAGGATCCTTAGGCTTGGACGGGATAAGCTCCTGGTCCACGACCTCCAGCTTGGCCCCCTCCCACATCGACTCCAGTTGGCAGACCGTGCGCGTCAGCCACCTCAGGGTTGAGTCGTCATTGCACTTTAGGATTTTAACCCCATTGAGCCACCCAGCACCAACAAAAGTGGGCATAGGGGCCGCGGGGTCCTTCTCCATGTGCGCAAACAGTGCGTCGACAAGACGCGCATGCCCCAGCTTCCACTGTGCCGCCGTCATCTTGCCGTTCTCCTCGCTGCGGTCGATGAGTGCCACGGTCAGATGTCGTTTGGTCACGTCACTGACCTTCGCTCTGAACTTTGTTGGCTTCTTGGCCGCTTTCGGTGGAGGGGCTGCACTCTTGGGCCCGCGTTGCCGCTTGCTCGCAGGAGTGTCTTTAATGGCACTCTCAGTCGAGCGTTGCCTCTTGGTGGCCATCATCTCCTCCACCTTATTGGCAAATTCGCCGTTCGACGCCCTCATCTGATGCATCTGGGCGTTGTGTAGCCGGCCCTCCTCTACTCGCTGCTCGGCCCAGGCTAGCTTGACTCTCTCCTCCTGAGAGATGTCTGCCTTTCCTTGCAGCCGGCTTTTGATGTTGAGGGCCGCTTTGTATTGCGCTTTGGCCTTCATCCCCTCTTTGGAACGCTTCGGCCCTTCCCTACGCAGGAGCTGGTGCCTGGTTCCGGCGACCGGAGAAGGCTCTCTTCCACCGTCCTGCTTAATGAGAGCACGCTCTCCAGATCTGTGTCTGTATCGACTACTGCATCTGTGCGGCTCAGCTTGCAGGCTGCGGAGTGAGTTGTTGTTGTTGTGGCAGTAGCTTTACAACTGACTTTGCCTGCTCCCGCCAAGTCCGAGGTGTGACCGCTGGCGACACGCAGAGAGGATTGCTCCTCCACGTGCCCGCCGGTGGTAGCAGTCACGCTTCCCACCGACTTTTGGGTTGACATCCCAACCCGTGCTTTCTCCTTCTTCGCATCCATAGTTGGCCCGAGGGTCCATACCGGTTGATATTTTTCGGGGGAACCACCCCCTAGCGTTTTAGGCCTGACCGCCAGGCACCTCTAGCCATGGCCCTGGTTCGGTTCCCCCGACTTTAGATCGGGAAGACGCCGGACCATTGCCTTAGCTAGACACTGCATTACCCCGGACAGAGCAAGCGACAGTGCAATACCCTTGCCCGGGGTAATGCAGTGCCCATTGCCCAGCCGGCACCCTCGGGGAGGGTTCAGCTAGAGGATTTTCGCCACCCTTGAACTAATAAGTTTTGGTATAATTCTTCTGTTTTGTTACGTTAACAGTTAGGTAATGATATTCATAGTTGATAGGTATATTAATAGATCCAGTTTTAAATATCAAATAACCGTTTTGGGATTTTATCGTGTTTATTTCGATGTTTTTTCCCTGTGCCATTACAACGGTAATCGTGAGGAAGATAAGGGGTTTAATTATGTTGAGGTTCGCCGATCGCATTAGCTTCCTCAGTTTCTCTGGAATTATTATATTTGCAAAGATAAGATTTCTTCTTCTTGAATTTAGATTTATAATGTGTTATCTTCCTACCCTATTCTTTTCTTCGTAGTGCGTCAGCCTGTCTAATTTCGCCGGCTCTTTTGAAAGGGTTTGTTACCTTGGACTTAACTAGAGGTGAAAGCTTATAACGGGTTATCTATTTCATAATCTATACGGTTTTTATTCAGTTTAGTGATTTTATTCACTTTATTCAATTGTGTGTCGTAATCGGGTATGCCTGCATATATGAATATATCTGCCGGGGTCCTATTCGTGGTATTATGTTAAGTAATGTTGTTCGAGTTAATGATTTCCAAATAAGTTTTTGGAATGGAGGAAAATCTATTTCATTATTGAAGTATAATGCA